>BQNB010025733.1:0-59324 GCA_026074375.1 Tanacetum coccineum
TTAACCACCTTATGACTTCATCGATGTCGTGAGATTAATTGGTTGTTGGGTATAGAGATCGAACCATAAAAACCTTTTTATGACATTTTGAAATACCCCCCTACACATGTGCACCGAGATTCAAAAAATTTTTGCACATAAAGGGAAGAGTTGCACTTAGAGTCTTAAAGATCACATTCTTCTATATCATATTTTAATCATATTTTCTCTCCTTATTTTAAATAATAAAACATTTAGTATTTGAAATACCAATTGATTAAAATTTATGACATGAAAAATTCCATGGGGAGAAAAATTATACCACGATATTGCATGAATTCATTTTTCAGATTGCTCCCCTCCAACAGTATATGTGGGATACCAAGATTCATTAAAAACTTGAGATTGGAATGAAAAAATGATATGACACCACACAATGTTGAAGACGGAGTGAGATGCCTTAGTGAACAATGTATATTATTATTTGACATTATAATTTCCACATTTTAATTTCATGAAATGTGTTTGGATACAAAAAAAATTGACATTTATGAGATGTACCCAAAACATTAAAAGGCTTTATTTTTAAAGCTCCCCCACAGAAATTGATTCACAATAAAATGACATTCTACGTACTACAATTCTTTGAAAATTATTCGATGAAGGGAGTGTTGAACACATAATTTTAACAAATACCACTTTTTAATGGAAAAAATACGACAAAATAAATGTGTAGACAATTTTTACATTGAAAGTTCTTTTGAAAAAAATTGTTTTCAAAAAACATTTTAAAAACACAGGATCGAAACTTCTCTCTATTTTATGAGGTAAGCCAACTGAAGCGTACACTTCGCCAATTGACTTTATTCGGGACCGAGGTAGCAACTGAAATGTACCTAAACCATCATGAAAAATTTAGAAATGACATGTTATGAAAGCATTTGAAACTCTTGCACGAACTCATTACACCACCGTGTCGTTGATAATCAACAATTCTAGTACGTAAATGTTATCGATTCCAAGAGACATGTCGAGAAGATTCTTTTTGGTATTTTGAAAAAAAATTGATTTTATATTTTGTTTTTCTATTTTAACATTTGTTCTATTTACTTTTGTTGTTTTTTATATTTTAGTATTTTCCTTTTTTCAAATTTTATATAAATCAAAAAAAAATAAAAAAAAAAAAGGAAAAAAAAAAATAAAAATATTTAACTAATTGATGTGTTGATTGATCAAGCGAGATTCAATTGCCGAGAACTTCAGTTCATCTGGAGATAAACATCTCATACCGATCGTCTGACAAGATACTTAAACCTAACCTCTTCCGTAAAGCTTTAGTAAACAAAGTCAGCTAACTGTATTCAGTTTCCGACAAAGAATATTCAATAGATCCCTCTTTATTTAACATGTTCCTTTATGAAGTGATATCTGACATCGATTGCTTGTATGGAATGGCTGACTGGATTGGACGAGATGGCTATGGCTACTTTGAGTCACGAAACATAGTATTTTATCAAAGTGAGAAGCCAAAATCTGTGAGCTGAGTTTCTCAACCAAAGAACTTGAGCGCAGCACAACAAAAAACAATAAAGACACATAACTCGCTTCTGCTAAAGACATAGAGGTGCAGTCCTACTTTTTGGATGACCAGCTGACTAACGTTATCACCACCTAGAAATTGTATGCCACCAGATGTACTCTTACGTGAATCGAGACAACCCCGTAATCCGAATTCTAAAAAAAGCTGTTAGTCAAAACCATATCCTTTTAGAACCAGAAGACCCATGTTAAATTGGATCTTAAGGGTACCGAAAGATCCGTTTAACCACAGTGAGATGTTTCTCAGTCTTCTCGCTTGATAGCGAGCACAATAACATGTTCTGCATTACAAATATCTGGTCTACTTGATGTTAGGTAAGAAGGGCTATCGACCATACTACTTATATTTCGTTTGGTCGACCGAAGTACCACTCACGTCAGCAACAAGGTGTTTTGTAGCCATAGTGTAACCAATGCTATCACATGAGTTAGAATACCATCTTTTTAAAGTATCTTTTGAGCATACTTAGCTTGGTTTAATAAAGAATAACCACGAAGGGGATTGGGGATCCTAATTCCTAAAAAAGAAATTCACTCCCCCATTATAGACAATCAAACTTGTTGTGCAATTAGTTTTCCAAAACGTTTTAAAAGTTTGGGTTATCATAGAACCAAAAATTATAGTCATCAACGTAAATTTTTGCACAAGCACTATGTCCTTCCCCATGTTTAGTTATGAACAAAGATGGGATTAATCGAACCTTTTGAGAATGCTTTGGATATCCCTAGAAATTAAGATAGTTCAATACATACAAGCTCTTGGTGCTTCTTGATACCATTTGGAGAGTTCATCATACCACGCTCTTGGTGCTTGTTTGAGACCATATAATGCTTTCTTGAGACGGTAAACTTTGTCAGGATGATATGGGTCAACAAACCCATCTGGTTGGTTTACGTACACTTCTTCCTTTAGAGGTCCGTAAAGAAATGTTGTTTTAACGTCTATTTGGTATAATGTAAATGATTTGTATGCAGCATATGCAATGAATAATCGTACAGCTTCCAACCGAGCAACTGGTGCAAATGACTCTTCGAAATCAATTCCTTCCTTTTGAGCATATCCCTTAGCTACAAGACGGGATTTGTTATGAATAACGGTATTTTCCTCATCACGTTTGTTTTTCCAAAGCCACTTTAAGTTAATGACATTTTTGCAAAGTGGTATGTCGACTAATTCTCATACATCTAATCGATCAAACTGATGAAGTTCTTCCTGCATTGATTCAATCTATGCAAAATCAGCCATGGCTTCTTTGATGTTCTTTGGTTTTGTTTGACTCACGGTGAGTGCGACCATACACATCTCGCTATTTGTTTCTAGCTGACGTCTTATTCTAATTGATTGAGAAGGATTTCCAATGACTTGTTCTAATGGATGATCTTTTGTCCAACGTTGTGCAGAAGGATGGTGTTGATAGAAAGTATGCATGTTTGACGAATCAACATGACGAGACGATGTCTCCCCTTGTTCTTGTACCGGTGTACTAAAGATGTTGATAAATTCATCGTCGTCAAATTGTGCATTTTCGGTATTGGTTTCTGCTTGAATAATGTTCTCAGGTGCAGTGACAGTTGGTACTTGAGTTGGAGTTTGATGTGTTGATTGAATGTTCAATGGAGGTGGATCTGCAACATCGGTTGTTGTAGAAGTGTGAGTTGTGTTATGTTGTTGACGTTTATCGGGATTATCAGCAGCATGTACAGCGGAAGACTTTGACACAACAGGAGAAGTTCCATTGAGTAATTCACTGAACATCGGACTATATAGCAATTCCAGCTCATTTGACGTTGTTTCTGTCTCAGCAGCTTGAGAAACATTTTCTTGACTTTGGGGATCGGGACTTAAACTTTCTTGTTCAAGTACCGTTGTCGAACATTGTGGACCGGGGTCAGAACTGACGTGATCTGACGCCATTTGAGGCAATTCGTCAAAGTTAACATGAATTGTTTCAACGATTATTCTTGTTCTCTTGTTAAATACCCTGTAAGCCTTTGACTGAGTAGAATACCCAACAAAAATACATGCATCACCTTTTTTCTTCATTTTATCAAGATTTTCACCATCTCTGACGATGTAGCAAAGAGAGCCAAAGATGTAAAAGAACTTAACTGACGGTTTCAGGGCATTGATGATATGGTAAAGTGTTTTCTCATGTCGAGGCATTACAAGTGAACGGTTTTGAGTAAAACATGATGTTGCAATTGCTTCAGCCCAGAAGAACATAGGAACTTTAGCGCCACTTAGCATTGTTCGAGCAGCCTCAACAAGAGTACGGTTCCGTCTTTCGACAAAGCCATTTTGTTCAGGTGTTCGAGCAGTTGACGTTTCGTGTTTTATTCCCTTTTTTGCAAAGTATGCATGAAGAGATTTATTAAGAAATCTCCCGTGCCTTTGCTCAGTTCTAATGTTGTAACTTGGAGCATGAAGTTCCTCTATGACATGTGTGAGGGAAATCAATGACACTCCAGGCTGTTTCATCTTTGGACCTCATAGATGTGAGTCCAGGTATATGGGGAGTAGTCATCATCAATTACGAGAATCATACTTCTTTCCATTAATCTTTCTACCTGCAATTGGGACCCACATAAGTCATGTGTAGAAGATTGTGACGTCTTTTTAAGCTTGTGGTAGTCTTAGTGTGAAAAGACTTTCTTTTTGCTTTTCCCTAACTCCACAAGAAGAAAACATATGATCTTTGATGAATTTAAGCTTTGGAAGGCCATTCTCAATATTATTCTTTTAAGCTAGTTGATGTGGTGTTCGAAGTTTATATAAGCATAGTACGGACGATGCCATAACATGATGAGACGATGTTGCTTTAGCCATTAAGCAAATTGGATTTGTGAGTTGTAGAGTCTTGCGAGTAATGGAATACAATATGTGCCACGAGAACCTGTGAGAAGATCTTTCCTTCAAATCACGGATTATAACATGTAGTCTTCCACAAAGCAAACTTCCAAAATCCGCAATTCACAGATTGACCAACGAAGAATAAATTGTGATTAAGGCCCTTCGACCGTAATAAACCTTTTGAATAGTAATCGTTCCTTGAACAGATCTCCATTGCCAGAATTAGGTGGCAATTTTGTTCATTTCCAAACTTCACCGTTCCTGAAATTTCTCCACAAAATTTAGTTAGAGTCTTGAGATTTCGGTCCCTGCTGCTTTGAGCACCAGGAGTCGACGATGATAGAATGCTCTCTCTACGAGCTGCAATAGAATTAGAAGGACATTGGAGTATTGGACACAGTGGAACACCTAGGGAGTCTTATGTTCCAAATATTAGCTAGTTCTAGATGCATTTCCTAGAGGTCATACTAATGTTTGGGTTAACATTTCCTTTTGAGACTTAGGGTTCCAATTGTATTCCGGATGGAGTCATACTTAGATACCACCAACTGCATGTCTACTAACTTGCCTCTTCATAACTTCCTAGTTATGTTCTAGATTCTGAGAGCTGGAGTCTGTTGCAAACGGTTTTCTTACTGAATGTTTTTTTTTTTTTTTTTTTTTTGCAACAGATTGGTTCACATTATGCTTGGGTTCTCTAGTACTAATAGGCACAGCCATTGGTTGTCTAGTCCTAGAATTCACGCCATTAATATAATGTAGAACACACAAATCTGTTTGCATTCAGCACACTTTTACCACAAGTTACACGACAATAGGTTAACATTCGAGGTCTTAGCATTCAAACTGTCATTACACGCAGTTACAGATGTTTTATTATTAGAAAACTTAAAATTCCTATGGTGGTCTTCTACATTTTGCTTCTTCCCTTGACTATTGTTAGGCATGACTCTATCTTCCAGTTGATTGCTCTTAAGCTGTGGTCTACTAACACTAGTAGTGGAAATTACTCCTGTAGAGAAAGACACGTGTTTGTTAGTTTTCTTAATGTCTTGTGCAACTGAGAGTTCCTAGTTTGATTAGGCTTTGTGTGCACTTTATAATTCCTGGTGCAATCACATTTGTGTTCTTAACAATTGGCAACATATTCTGAGGCAAAATCTGTGCAGTGACTGGTTTTGAAAAATCATTGGACACATTTTGTGTGGTAACTGGCTTTGACTTTGAGAAATCTTTCTTTGCAAGAGAATCTAAAAAATAGATGGTTTACCTAATGGTTTGTCTTTGACTTTTAAAAGCTTCGGTTTGTCGAATAACCGATGATTTTCTAGCTTAGTTTCCACAGTTTCCTTTCATCTTATTTCTCATGAGTTTTTTCAACTCACTTATTGCAATTCCTTTGTCTTGTAACAAGTCTTGAATTTCAAAATACTGTTCACGTTCTTTTAGAAATACGTTTGACTGGTTTTCTTTGAAAGATTTGTTACATTTTATCTTTTCTTTACACTGTTGTAAATCTAGTTCAAGATTAATCGCATGTTTCTGAAGGCTTCAAAATCTCGACATTTGTTATACTTTTTGAAAGCTCACTTTTTCAAGACGTTACATTTTTCATAGTGTTTCCAAGTAATCACATTGCAAATTTAGTTAACTTCATCCAGACTCAGTGTACACACCAAAGTAGTGATTCATGTGATCAGGCATAGTAATATTCACTAGAAAGTCCGGTCGATTTCATTCAAAAAACTAGTTTTTTGGAGTTATATGTTGAGTTTTGAGAGTGTCGAACTTCATGTTCAAGAGAATTTAATGTATCTCAAATCATGCAGCCATTTCTTCGTTCAAGCACAAGTGAAAATTTTCTAAGTTCGCATTGGTCTGCTAATTTGGGGGCTAAAATTCCTTCTTTTGTGTTTGAATGAAGGATCGATGTTACAAAAATATGTTTCTTTTTTGGTCAATTGTTTGTTTGCTAAACGTTCCACACGTTCAACAAATCGTGTCAACTCTCTTTTTAATCTTGAAAAGTTCTTTATGTGCTTTTACATTTTGATCCAAAGAATGGATTCATCCATTAGTTTGTCTAACAAAGTTATTTGTTTACGAAAAGTCTCTTTTGGAAATTCCTTTTAGAAGATGTACTGTCTCAAATCTTAGACGTTTTTGGAAAATCTAGTGTTGTTCAGGCGACTTTTCTCGTTGTGGAACGAACAAACCATAAAGATTATTCAACTGATCATAATCCAAACCACACAACAAACAAAAAGGTCTGATTAAATCGCTTAATTTTGATCGACGTTCTTTGTCAAGACGAATCGTTTCGTCAGAATAGGGCTTACATTAACGCAAGAGTATCTTGTAGCACCTATATCATACAGACGAGGATTCGCTCTTTGAGCTTTCTTGAGGAACTCAGGTTTTGCAAAACTCGTTTTACAATTACGATTAAGCATATTCATTGTTTGAACAGATTGGCCGGTTTTATATACAATATCATTCAAAACCTTGACTTTGTTTTCTAAAGCAATGACTTTATCAAGTTCTTTGTCTTCACGAGTTTTGTAAAGCTTAATCTGAGCCTCTTTTGCTTGTGACATTATGGAGATGGTTTCTTGATGTGCACAAAGCTCCTTTTTCATATCCGAAATCGTTTGATTTAAATCATTTATTTTTTGAGTATATGCATTAGATGACTTTTATCAAAATCGTTTTTTGTTACGAACATTTAAACTCACCTTTAGGCTTTTGCCACATTTATTTCCACCTTTTGACGATTAATTCTCATCATTAAACTTATCAAGTCTGCTTGGCAACTTTCTTAAGGTCTTTAAACATCAACTGATTAGTCTTGGACAGTTCATTGTTTGCTTCTTTGAAATGGTTATTTGATGATTCTAAACTTTTATTCTTAGTTTTGAAATCCTCAATTTCACCTTTCAATTTATCAACTAACTCCTTGTTTGATGATTCCAAAAATTTATTTCGGTTTTTGCTGTCATCAATTTTACATTTTAGTTTCTGAATTAAAGAAGCAAGAAATCTCGTTCTTGATCAAGACTCAGTTTCATCCTGTACCCTGAACCATCTATCATAACATATATCCAATGAATCAATAGTGATATTGGTGTCACCTGTTCAAGCAGATATATGTCATTACTAGATTCAGGTTGCTCAGGATGTTCATTTTCCATGGCAAACACATTATAGTTGTCATTATTGTTTTGTACCTTATGCATTGGCTCATCATCAAAGATTGGTCCAGAATTGTCAACTAGATCTGGAGTAACCTCTTAAAGTTGTGCCATGTACATATAATGTGCTTCCAATTCCTGTTCTTTAGACTCATCATCAATATCATCCTTCCAATCAGCTTGTTCTGCATTCAACTGAACCCCAGCTTCCTCTTGTTTTACACAATAACATGTTTTCCCTGTGATAAGCTGTTCCTTTACTCGTTTTGGTTTCTGACATTTCCTTGATACATGCCTATATTCCTTGCAGTTGTTAACAATGATCTCCAGTCTTTTGAACTACCGGAGTACCTACATTTTCCCTCGCCCCAGCAACATTAACTGCCCTCTGATTATCATACCCAGTTCCTCTGTTGATTCTTGGAGAATTATCTTGATTAGCTCGACTGGTGTTTGATGAAGTTCGAAGGTTGTTGTTGGTAGTTTGAGATTTTCTTGGAACGAGAGAGAAATTAAAGCATGAGTTTTGTCAATCTCCTTTTCCGTTAACATTTCCCTCATCTCAGTTACCGTGCGGATCTGGATCATAAGTAGGAGCAGAAGAGGTAACAATTGCTTTTCCTCTGTTTCTGGTAGACTGTTGCGATCTGGTGGAGGAATATTGAGTGTTTTGAGTAGGATGGTTTTGATGATGGTAAACTGGTTGTTGTTGAGCAACAAGTGCAAGTGGATTAGCAGTGCGTGCTAGTCTTTCAGCTCTTTCTCATTCGACTTCATTCTGGTGTTGATTCAGAATGTCTAAAGCTTTTGATAGGAGACAGTCTTCAGCTCTGACTCTGTTTAAAAAAGTGTCACAAACCTTGCCCATTCTGGTTGTAGTTGAAGAAAGAACTTGACATTCACTTGATGCTTAGAAACGTGACACTGATTTCGGACAAGCTATTCATCATCTTGTAAAAATCGTGGAGTATACGATTTCAAGTGATTCACCATCCCGTGTGTGATTTTCCAAAATCTCAATATAAATTGGTTTTCAAGATCTTGAACATTTGATTGATTCACCTTGTTTAACTTTCAATGCGTTCCACTTTCACATGCATTCGGACAAGCATCACTGTGGAGTAGATTTCGTTATCTATCCCTGTGAGATTGATCTTAACGGCTTTAATTTCAGCATTTCAGTTGATTCGTATGTATTGTGACATTCTTATAGTTCTCCATATACCGTTCTGTAGTTGTTTCAGAACTACCTTCAGCAACTGGAACTGTTTTCTCAGCCCATTGATACGTGTATGTGCGATGTATGGTAGACAATGTGGTGAGTTCACTGTTTAGGTTTGGTGTCCAATGTATCTCTTGACTTCTGGATTCCACTGAACATAATTACCCGGTGCCAACTTTGGTGGACGATCTTTGCTACCCGCTTCCATGATAGCATTATGAAGAGCATTTGATGATTGAGTTTGCAAATTGGTATTTGATTTGACCATTCGGAAGTAGTTGTAAATGGATATCGGATCTTAGTGTTATGAAGTGATTGATAGTGTTTTTAATAGGAATTAACGTTCACGGGATTTTACAAATCTATGATTTAAACGAGTAAAGAATCGTATCTTTTTATTTCGCGGGATTTACAAAATCAAAGAGAAACCTGAATGAATTAACTAATTTTACATTGCACGTATAAATTAAGTTGATTGTTGGTTTGATTGGTTGTATGTTACAGTACATATGATGTTTTAAGTCTTTTAGTTTGTTGTCATTGATGTTATGTTTTGGATTAACAAACAGGTGGATTAATAGATTCCCAAATTCGGTCAAATACCACCTGATGCGCGGATCGACCTTTGACCAAAACGTAGGTTTTCAAAACATAGGGTTTCAAAACATAGGTTTTCAATGGACAAAATGCAGGAGCAAATCTCAACTTATAGATAAAACTCAAGAGCAAAACGCAGTGACTTTGACAATACGCAGTGCGTATGTGCAAAACGCACGAATCTTGGTCAAAACGCAACACTTCTTGCGTCAAACGCAACGACTTCTTGGTCAAACGCAACGATTTTTAGTCAAATGCAAGAGTTTGGTCCAAACGCAATCAAGAAAATTAATTGGCAGGAGCTCATCTTAGTCACAAACGCGTGAGTGGTCTTTACTTGTGTCAAAAACGCATCGAGTCTGGATCAAAACGCAAGAATATTATCAAAACGCAACGTGTCTGATCAAAACGCAGCACGAATATTATCTCAAAACGAAACGGAGTTGATAAAATGCAACGAATATTATCAAAACGCAACGAGTCTGATCAAAACGCAACGAATATTATCAAAACGCAACGAGTCTGATCAAAACGCAACGACGAACACCCCTTCAGATAGGCAAAACGCAGCCAAGAAAAAATCTTCAAACTTTCTTGTAAGCTACGAAATGATGTTATGAACTCATTAGTAATGATGAAAGGAAGAGATCTAAGCCTCGAAGTTACAAGTCTTTATCATTTTTAACCATGAAACAAAGATCAAAGTTGATTTTTTTTCTTGCTTTTTTCTTTTTTTCGAACCAAAGAAAAAATCAACAAAAACCCACGAATTTTTCACAAAACAAACACTAAACACCCCTTGGCGAGTGATACCACATGTTATCCTACTTGTTTAATCCATTACACAACTATAATATTTACCAATATGCTAGAAATAAGATAGAATCTTAGAGAGAGAAAGTAGAGAGAGAAACAAGAAGATTAGATGGAAAATGGAGAGTTACCAAAGATAGAAAAGTAACCAACACCCTTCACTAAGTGTGGTGAAGGGATATTTATACCCTAGCCTTCTAGCTAGGCACTTGGGCTTTCTAAACGGGCCGGGCTTGGTTTAACTTGGGCTTTAAGCCCGAAACACGGACAATATTAGATTACAATCCAAGCCCGTTGAACCCGACTAGCCTATTATAATACAAGACCTATTTTGACTTTCTAAGACCGATAACATTCTTGTTTGACTTAATATAATTAAAGCTAACAAGATTGGTACTTTTGGTGACATTAAATTGGTCATGCATTCTTTATAAATCTTTGGGATAAGATTGGTACTTTTGGTGACATTAAATTGGTCATGCATTCTTTATAAATCTTTGGGATAAGATTTGTACTTTTGGTGACATTAAATTGGTCATGCATTCTTTATAAATCTTTGGGATAAGATTGGTACTTTTGGTGACATAAAATGTGTCGTGCATTCTTTATAAATCTTTGGGATTTTTACATGGTACTGTGATGACACAGTGGATAAATACATTCATTTGAAACTTACATTCATATTTAAACTAACCTATGAACTCACCAACTTTATGTTGACCGTTTTAAGCATGTTTTTCTCAGGTGATATAGATACTTGGCTTACTTGAAGTGCATTGGAGTCTATACATTCAAGTTTTTCATGGTGATGCAATTATGGGACAAATGTTATATCAATTTCAAGGAAATCAACGAGATTATTTTTCAAACGACACATTTAGAGGTCGTTCTCTTGTATCTAGCGCTGTGTATTATGAAGTAACTCCCTCGGACATACTTCCGCTGCGACACGCATTTTTGGAGGTGTTACACTTCTTCTGACTTTGAGTAGATTAAGATGTCGTCAATGAACACAATTACGAATTTGTCCAAATACGGCTTGCAGACGCGGTTCATTAAGTCCATAAATATTGCTGGCGCGTTTGTCAGTCCAAATGGCATGACTGTGAACTCAAAGTGCCCGTATCGAGTTCTAAACGCGGTCTTCGGTATATCTTCCTCTCGGACTCTCAACTGATGATATCCCGAGCGAAGATCTATCTTGGAGAAACAACACGCACCTTGTAATTGGTCAAACAAGTCATCAATTCTGGGGAGAGGGTAACGGTTCTTTATAGTCAACTTGTTTAGTTCCCTGTAGTCAATACACATTCTCATCGAACCGTCTTTCTTCTTGACAAAGAGCATGGGTGCTCCCCATGGTGAGTGACTTGGTCGAATAAAACCCTTCTCTTGAAGTTCTTTAAGCTGGTTCGATAATTCTAACATTTCTGAAGGGGCTAACCGGTATGGAGATCTAACAACTGGCGATGCGCCTGGAATCAGATCAATGCGAAATTCTATCTCTCGCACAAGAGGTAAACCTAACAGATCGTCTGGAAATACCTCAGGGAAGTCTCGGACAACACGTATGTCATCAAGCTTTTTCTCATCAGCCTTGATACATGCAAGTGAACGAAGATCCTTTTCCGGCCTCTCGCCTTGAACTTCAAGAATCTTGCCATTCGGAAGAGGAATACGGACAATCTTCTCATAACAATCGATGAGAGCTCGGTGGTATGCCAACCAATCCATTCCAATGATAACATCAAAACTACCTAGCCGGGTTGGTAACAAGTCTATTTTGAACACGTGATTACACAATTCGTTGAGAATTTGTAAAGGTATGCAGAGTCATGGCACATGGTAAATAATGGAGAATGATATAAATAATCATAAATTAATCAGGATAGTCGATATTTATATAATTGATCGATAGAAACTGATATTGATATGTCAAAAAGTTGACGTAAGAGATCGGAATTTAAAACCAAGTATTATATATTAGATTAATATATAAATTGCCAATAATGACAATCGGAAAAGTAAGTAAGGATCAGGGAATACGCGCGCGTGGATATCAGATAGCGATGAAGGATTCTGTATTTAAAAATGAAAGAAAAGAAAACCTTTAAACTTTGTGGTTATAGACTAGGTTTTGAAAATGACCCAGTTCCCTATAACCTTGGCTCTGGTACCATCTATAACACCCCCAAAATCAGGTAGCAGCGGAATGGTAACAATGGGGTGCTACGTCAAAGTACAACAATCAAGATATAGGAAACGACCTTAAATGGACGTTTTAAGATAAGATTTCATTCGATGCCATAGCAAAATATCAGAGTTCATACATTAGGTCCCATATGTTTTAAAAGTCATAAACATTTCAAGTACATATTTAATTAAACAAAAGCTTCATAATACCAAAAGATGACTTAAGTTTTTAAAGATAATAAAAGTTGCATTGAATATAGATAAACACAGAATCCATCTTCATTGATATCCGTCACGGCTCCCGTCCAATCTTCATACCCTAGGACCTGAAATTACATGCTAAAAGTCAACACAAAGGTTGAGTGAAATCATAGGTTTATCGGTAAAAAGGGTGGACCACAAGATCGAAGTAATAGTAGATCTCTGAAAAACATGCAGTAGTCCAAATCGTTATTATTGCCTAAGCTCATGAACCCGAAGCCTTAAATAATTTGTGGCCCCAACCACAAAATATAGGCTGACTGCAACAACCTAACACCTCTCAATGTTAAATGCACCTTGATCAAACTAGTGACCCAAGGAAAGGTGGGGATTGTCAGTCTTGATAGATCTATCCACAACACTCGCGCTTACTACAATAGCAATTAACGGTTCATGATAAATAGGGACTTCACGGCAATAGTGTAACTTGCACTTAATAATCAGGCATTAATCTGGATATAGCATTTCACTTTGTTAAACAATTAGAAAAACACTTGTGTCCAATAGTAAAGAGCAATGTAATTCACCACGTAGATTTTGTAAAAACAATCACGTAGTAAAAAGGGGGATCTGAACTCACTCGAGTGGAATGGAAATTGATTGAAGTTCTAAAACTATAATATATCATATATATAATAAATTATTAAAATATAATAAGTATAATCTAGGAAAACAATCAATTGTAACGAGAAGTAAGCTATAAGAATGTTCCCGGGTCGTTTATCCCCAGCGAGGCTGTGCTTGAGAATCGATACAGTCGGAAAATTGGAGTTTGAATGAGATTAATGATTTGGGAGAGTAGAAAGCTAAATTAATCAATAACAAGCAAAAACGATTGAGAAAAACCTAAAAATGAAAGCTAAATAACTTAAATCCTAAAACGGGCACGAAAAACGAGGGTTAAAAACCTAAATTTTGCAAATTAAACCCTAAAACAAATTTAAAAGCTAAAATAGATTCTAAATGACAAATAACGAAGTTTAAAAAAAACTAGACTGAAAACGGAGGTCGTTTGACCCAAAAACGAGTCAAGACAAGAACCGTACCCGAGACCCGTTCTTTAAAAATCAAAAGTTTGCAAAATTAACCCTACGAAAGTTTTTCTATTTTTCCTACGTAAAATATGACTAAATAAAATTCCTAAAAAAAGAAAATATTTTTTTGATATTTTTGTTATTTTTTATGAATTTTTAAACTTTAACAAATAAATTAAAAAAAAATATAAACTATTTTTAAAATTCTAAAAAAATGACTAATTTACTTGATCCCCTTACCAACTATCCTAAGAAAAGATGAAGGAACAAATTCGGCTTATTAAATAAGTCCAAAATAAAGCCTCAAACAGCTTATAAGCCTGAGGGACAAAACCCCTTTATATACAAGTGCCCAAGGGTTCTAACAGAAAGTGACCCAAGGCACAGCGGTAAGAGAGGTTTATTAAAAGGGTATTGAGGTTGAGACGGGTTCGAGTCTTGCTTCACACCGTAGAATAATTTTTAACAAACTTGTTAAGCACCTTGAGCTTATCATTTTTTGTAACTACAACTTTTTGAGAAAAGCTAAAAATAAGCTGAAAAAGCTTATTGAAAACAGACAGCTAGCTTAATGTGACTTAAAGGCAAAAATGGCTTTTCCTTATGGCTTTTTGGACTAATAAGCTAATATTTGAACAAATAAGCTGAAAGGGGTTATCTAACCTAACCTAATAAGCACTTATGAGTTAAAATCTAACAACTAAATAAGCTGAAAAAGGCTAAACTATTCAGAAAGAAAGCTTACTAAGCTTAAGGCAAAAATGGCTTTACTTAATGACTGTTAACACACAATAAGCAAGGAAAGTGAACAATAAGCAAACATAGGCCACTAGCAATCCTAATAAGCAAGTAAGAGCTAAATTCAACCATTAATAAGCACCTAATAAGCCAGAAAAGAAATTAAGCTATTTTCCTACACTATGCTAAAAAAATTCAAAGGCCTAATTTGAGCTTAAATTTAAGCTACCTAGAGGCCAAGCTAAAGTCTACAACTAAAGGGGCTTATAAAAGAGCTTATTGGCTTTTTAGAAAAGCCACAAGCTTGAGCTGAGGTCCCCTAATAAGCTAGAATAGTGGGCTTGAAGATAAGCCCCTAGCACCAGGGCAAATTTACTAAAAAAAAGGGCTTAATTTGACAGCTTAAAATAAGCTGTCAAATAAGCTCAAAATGAAAAATAAATGTTAAACAGATTAAAAGAGGCTTATTAAGAGCTTGTATTAAAAACTTCATCTTCTAAAAACAAATTAAACCTGTTGATTTTAGCTTTTGAAAAAGAGCTTTTTCTTTTACTAAATGATGACACCAAATTCTTGGCAGTTTTGACAAATGACTCAAAACACTTTTAAGAACTTGTTTAGACACTCACAAATGACACACTTTTGAAACTAAAACTCAAGTATACAAGAGCTTATCCAAATAAGCTCTTGTATCTCTTTCAAAAACCAACAGACTTAAAGAACAACTAAAAAAACTTGAAAAACACTATTTTGAACTTAAAAACTTGGAAATCAGACTCTAAATGGCTTAATACTTTAAGCCAAAGTTGGCCACATGACCACAACCCATGACATTGCCATTTTGACCCATTTTGGGCTTATCCCAAACACCCCTTTATCTTTTTAAAAACGAATTTAACACTTATAAAGACTGAATTAAGCACTAAATTTTAAAGACAATTACTGAACATGCAATATTAAATAATAAAAAGTGAAAAGCAAAAACAAATAAGCACTTGAAAAAGCTTAAAAGTAAACAGTACAAATAAGCTATCTAGACAGTTTTTAGGCAAATGGCAAGTTAATGATACAAGAGCAACTAAAGGGCATTTTTAAGCATAACTAAACACAAATAAGCACAAAAAGTCATCAATAAGCTGAAAATAAGCAATGCTACAGTAACTTTAAGCAAAAATTTAAAAGGAAGTGTACCTTGACTCCTTGCTCAAAACAGGAGTAATGAGAACCTAAATAAGCTCTAATCCTACCCAAGCTTATAAATAAGCTAAACTAAGAAACCAATGGGCCATCCATTTCTGCCCATTCCTCCATTTGCTTATCAAACAGTACCCTTTTTATACTTTTTTTTATTTTTCTTGAACTTTTGTATCAAAGTCTTAAAACAGATTATAAATTGCTTATATAAGAGCTTAAAAGAAACAAGAACTTGGAAACACAATTTGAAACTTAAACCTCAATTTTCATTAAAAAATTACAAGTACATAAAAGCTAGTTTAAAACTTAGAAAACTAAAACTGAACTCTAAAAATTACTCTACTAAAAACTAACTACTGCCTCAAGGGCTTACAAAAGATTTATATAGAAAAACTACTAGCTAGGGTTTCGACTTTGTCTTCTCTTCTTGTGCTTCTTTTTAGAGACAAAACAGTCTTGTGTGCTTGTTGTGTGTGTAGAAACACAAAGCTAATCCTGGCCCTTGGTTTTTCTTGCTCACCAATCCGAATTATAACAACCATTGATTCGAATGAGGGAATTAGGATTGCCAACTTGGACAAAGACCATGTGGGGGGTGGGGTAAGAGGTGGTGATGGTTTTGGAGTGTTGTGGGGAGGTCAACGATGCTGAAAGTGACAGGATGTGGGGCTTGGGTGATTGGCGGGAAAGGTTTGATGAAGATATACAGTGTTTCAAAAACCAAGGGTGAAGTTTGGCGATTGAACAGGTTTGGTCCCTCATGGTTATAGTGGTTATTGCAATTTTAGTCCATGTGGTTGTAAATGTTTGGGGATTTGACAGAAAACACCCCTGAAAGTTATATAGGTTATTTCACCACAAGTCCTTGTGGTGTATAACTTTCTAGGGTTGGCAGGAATGACCCTTGTGGTATTTCTTTGGCGTATTGGCAGTTTAAGTCCCTCACAAGTATCTTCTTTATATCCTTCATTAAATAAGTTAGGGACTTGGCAATTTTGGCCCCTAAACTTATTTTTCTTCACTTATGGCTTCGGGTTTGACTTTGGATTTGTTGGGGTTGACTTTGGTTGACTTTTTCAGACTTGGGCTTTGTCTTGACTTTGTCTTTATCATGCTTTTCCATTCCGTGTCCGGTTTTGTCATTTTGGCTTTGTTTTTCGTCCTTTTCTTAGATATCCGTTCCTGCACAACACAATTAGCAAAACAAGCATATTTTTGGCATTTTAAGTCCGTTTTTGGTTATTTTAACTTGTTTTTAAAGGTAAATAGGAGTGTGTTTTAAACACATACAAATCCCCTTTACTTTGGTATTGCCGTGTCTCTCGCAATGCTATGCCAGTATGCTTTAGAAAACTAAGAATCTCAATCCCCTCGACTACATTAAAAAAAACCAAAAATAAACCCCCCCCCCATCGGAAAAGTAGCTAAGTGTTCATCGAGGAAGTTAAAGACTCAAGAGTTTTGAAAATCCCCGTCTTTACCAATTTTTTTATATGTACACCTATTCTACACATCTTTTTGTATTTTTCATTTTTCTAGAACGTTTTGACTTTCGTTATTTAATAACTTTAAGGGATCATAGAACAAGATGCATTTCGATCCGAGAATGCCCCAAAAAGGATAAATTCATCGTTCCCGACTTTTCACTTATTCCAAACCAAGCTTAAAACGAAATCACTGTTAATTATGAGTTAAGATGCTAACACTACTCATATTTGCAATTTGTAAACTTTTCACTCCCGACAATTTATATCTTTAAGGCGTATGTGCTATTTTGAATTTCAACCATGGATCAACGTTTGCAATATTCTATGTTTCACGTTCCACCCGAGAATAATGAGTTTGAAGGCGAGATCATCCCATGTAGCGACTTTCGTCTCGGCACATCCCAACCTTGCGGTTAAGTGACCAGGCTTTTGACACCCCACAGAGACTAGTATCGGGACTCACGGACCTTAGGTTTCAAAAACTCTCAGGTTTTCTGTAAGCACATAGCTTATAAAATATAATAGCCAAAGTTCAAAAGCATATTCGAATTTAACAAAAAGAGATCTTTTATTTACACTTAATATTAACTATTTACGCAATTGTAACCCTCGACCTTTTAGAAGGCTGCAACATCGGTTGTGAGCCGGCAAGATGCAGCAAACTTTTATCAACCCACAGTTTATTATATTTTTGCATTTTTCATCATTTTTTTTTATATTGGGAAAACGTCTTTTTGAAAAATTCAAGTATAAATTTGAACTAAGTCTAAAGTTTTTGCTATATACTACATAAAAATTATTGATTTAAGTTTAATTTCCAAAAGTAGCACGTATATTAATCAGGTTAGAATCTTATGGGAGAAAAAGCGACAAATTACACACATGAGCTCTTAAGATTTCCAAATAATCCTTGTTTAGCATACAACTCATACTTAACACTATCATTTTTCGTTCTTCGCGAGTATTCGCGAACGCTTAGTCTAAAAGTTAAGGAACAAGCTAGAGCTCAACACGCTCGATCGGGTCAAAATTTATTCTTATTCTACCCAGCAGGAAAGTCAAAATTGTGACAAAACACTTATTTTATTTTTGAAAATTTTTAAATTTTTTCATTTTTTTGAAATTTTGGTGGTAAAAACGGGATTACGTGATAACAACGGCTGCAGGCACAATCAAATCAAAGATCCCCCCATACTAGAATGAAACATTGTCCTCAATGTTTTACGAAGGGTTTCTACGTAAATCCTAAGCCGTTTATGAAGTATGCTTAAAGATAAACGTTAGTCGATAAGATTAGGATATCGGGATTTCCAAATGAAGTGAGGATTGTGAAGCTCTGTGATCGAAGGACAAACACACTGGCACGAGAGTTCAAAAAAAAACAAAAAAAATCCGGACTTCCTGGACAATAAGCACAAAACACAAAAACATCCAGAATAATGGTTAGAGGCGATCGAGCCTCCTCACTAAAAAAACAAACACAAAACACCACATATAGCAAATAGAAAGTAGATAGAATGGTTAAGCATAGGGTGCCTCCAGAAGCGCCTTGTTTTTGTTAACGAGTACAAGCTCGACTCGACCCAATTCATCTGGTCCATGGTGGAGCAAGTGGAATATTAAAATCGCCATCGGACTTTCATTCAAGTGGTTTTGGAATAAACATTGAAATTTCATGAAAAGTTCCACTCTGATGAGATACATCCGGCATAAAAGAATGATAATTGGATGATGCGGGAGGTTCAAAAATGGTATTTTCATTCCCACATGAGAGCATGATATGGAGTGCAAACTGGATACAGTGAGAAAAGGAAGAGATCCATAAATATATAAGCGAAGAGTGGTAGTGCACTAAAGTATGAGATCCAGAACCTGGGTGGATGGTGTGGGTTATAACATTAGGCACTACTGAACTCTTGGTTCTCTTGTTGGGATGAATATCCTCCACACAATACATTGTAAGAATGCCCGCTCGGGTCAATCTTAAAGCAGAAATGATCATACTCGATGGAGATATGATGTGAGCGAGTTCATCGGCGAACTCCTCATGATAAAAATCACTCCTATCGGCAGGAGAAAATGGATTGATTGAAAGATCAAAGATGAACGAATCATATTGAGAAAAATTAGCATGAGTAGTGGTACTGCCACTACTCTTTTCTTTAATATGATCGTCATCAGAATAGAAAGCTTCCATAATCGGAATAGAGAATAATAAAGATCGGGTGTGGTTAATGCCCCTACTATTCCTCTTCCATATAAAAGCAGAAAGTTTTAGATTCTTGGTGAAGAATTATCAAAGGTGTTAGTCTCCTCCAAGAAAAGGTTAAGAGATGTCTGGAAGACTTGGTCAATAAACATCGGAAAGATGGAGTAGATTATCTTTTAATGCTTCGATTGTTAGCATAAGGAAGATTGACATTCAACAATTTTTTCACGAAGGATATCGTCTTTGATTTAGAAGAATATCGTTCTCATCCCTCAACTTCGGGATAACAATCTCTACTACTCTAAGATGTCGGGAGGTGTATGCATTGTACATTGAATCGTGTTTCATAAGACTCGTCATCTCTCGACGTAGAATATCGTCGGAATCGATGATCTTCTAGAATGTTCTTGAAAGCTTCAAGAGAGGTAGGATCGTTTTACAAAGAGGACTCATCACACTCACTGTTGGAAATTCCCTCGGAACTCATTGGGTTTGGGACGAGGTTTCTCAACAACTAGTCTTTATGACTTCGTCGATTCCGTTGGCCGGAATAGTGTCAAGTGCTCATCCCTGATACTTAGAGAGTTAATGGGTCCCTTGGTTGGTATAGACGGGTGCTGCATTTGCAATGGTATAGTCATCGTTCATATCTTTGCAAATGGGAATATCCAATATCGATCTTTGCTGCTTGCTCTTCCGCCATTACTTTCTTCTTCCTTCTTTTGTATAGTAGACCAACAAATTCACATAAGGTTGTCTTTGTTCCATAAGCTTATTATAAGAATTGGAGAAGCTCATTTCGGGTTTGAGAAACTCCATTTTGGGTATTAGGAATTTAAGAAGCTCTTTTGCGAATTGAAGATTGGATGATTGGGTTATATTGCGGGGGTTGAAATTGGTCAAAACCAAAAGATTTTATAAATACATAGCATGACTTTTGCTTATGATAATAGTCTGCACTCATTGGTTTGACATTGGTAAGTTCATGAGGTCCCCCGCTATTATCACATAAGAAATATTTTTGCGGAAAATTTTGAAAATTTGCTGGGAAAATTAAGGCTGATTGTAAACCCGGGGGTTCGGATAGATAAACAGAACTTGAGGTGTACAATAGTGACCGTAACGAGCATCGTTCCGAAAAGTCACAGAGTACATGGGAGGTTATGAGGTGGGTTGATACGTTAGGAGAATCATCAACAAAGTTTGGTTTGAAATCATAAATGTGATGAATTCTCACCTACGGGTTACTAGATGTCGGTTTGATACTTGGCAAGTTCAGTGGCGAGCTCATTAACGGTTTGATTGTTGCATGGTTCCGGTTTAGAGATAATCAGAATTTGCGGTGGACAATTATAACCATAATGAGCACCTTTCCCGCAAGACTTACAAGTGCATTATTGACAAAAGATATTGTCTAACGAATTCCCACACTCGTAACAACAATTGTGGTTAATTTGTGGAGGACTTTGTGAAGAATTTACACCGGGGCCTTGTTTGACAATGAATGGCTCTTGATTAACAAAGTTAGTACCGTCATTGGATGACTTGGAAGTGTCTTGGAAGTCTTGAAAAACTTCCTCCAATGTCTTTCGTATTAGAGCACATTGTCGACAATATAGACCATGAACCGGGTCTCCACAATCGAGACAAATTTTTTCAATTTTAAGGGGTCGTTGAGACAAGTCGGGTATGGGAACAAGAATCTTGTCTTCAAGACTCCCTTTTGGACAACCACAGTCTTTGGTGTGCAAATTTCCACAAGATGAACACTCTTTAATCACGTAAAGGGGATTCAAATGACGATTGAGTGACGCCATAAGAATTAAACAATTGAGGGTTAAGAAAAGAATATTATTAACTGGATAAGAAGAAAAAGAAAGATTATTTTGCTTTTCGAATTTTTTTTTTAACGGACTACCTTGAGATAAGACAACTTAAACAATAATCAACGTTTTTTGTTTCACGGTTTAGCTCTTTAAAAGACAACGCCAACAAGGAGCGGGGAAAGCGCGAAGCTATTAAAAACCTTCTCCTTTCGGGTCGTAGTTCCTCGGAACAACCCTCATACCCCTCTTATAGTTTGTTTATCAATTAAAGGTGAGCCGTATTTCGCAAGTGACACAAAGGCAACCTGGTCTTCTAATAATGCCATTGTATGGCGATGGTGATCTGATCACCATAAAATTCATCCAGGCTGTTGTGGAGTGCTCCTTATTGCCAACCATAACCGGTAATCGTAGTTGCCCCATGGGCCATATCTTTTCTCCCGTGAAGCCAGTCAACGACGTCGTGGCCGGGTTTAACTGACTTTTTACTTCAGGGCGCAGTCTTTGGAAGCAATGTTCGTACAGTATGTCTGCAGATGCTCCTCCATCAATGTACATGCGGTGGATGTCGTGACCCGCTGCATTTATCTCGATGGTAAGTGGCTCCACCACTGCGTTGTCCGCAGTTAAAGTGGGAAAAGAGATGCCACTTCCATGCGAAAATTTTTGGCTGACTTTTTGCTTAGTTTTTCGCTGCCATGACTGCACCATATAGATGGTGTCAGCCTTGTCTCTAGGTGCGTCTTTCTTGCCTCCGCTCCTTTGTTTATCTTTCCCTTCCTTGATGTTCTTCACCAGGTGATCCAATCTGCCTTCCTTTACCAATTTGTCAATTAGCTGGCGCAGTTGGACGCACTCATTGGTAGTATGGCCCTTCTGCCTATGATACTCACAGTATCCGTTCCCCACGCGTTGCTCTTCTGGAGTGCGCATTGGTGGTGGTCTTGGGAAGTTTGCACCTTCTGTTGCGAGTATCTCCTTTGGGGTCATTGTCAGTGGGGTGTACTTGTCGTTCCCCCGCCCGCCCCTCTGACCGCGGTAGCTGTTGTTGCGACTGCTACTCTGGTCATTGGATTGTCTCCTGGACTGTTCCTGTGACCTGTTGTTTGAGTAGCCTTTTCTGCTGTCCGCGGCGGCGGCTTCTCCTTGAATGAAGGACCTTGTGCGTTTCATCAACTCATCAAAGGTTTGGGGAACCCTATCATTCAACCTTTTGATAAGTTCTGGGTTATTTATTCCATTCATAAACCCTGAGATCTTGAGAATTTCGGGGCACGCCTTGACGTGTATGCATTCGTCCTTATAGCGCTCTACGTAGGCGCTTGTGGACTCCCCTTGGCGCTGTTTCACCCTGGCAAGCTCGACAGGGTTCTTGGCACACTTCTTCCTTTGAGTAAAATTTAAGCGGAATGCCCTTCGCAACTCTTCAAACCCATCAATGCTTCTGCGTGGTAGTTTGCTGAACCAGTTCCGCGCGTTTCCTACTAACGTGGAATTGAACATGTGGCACCACACGGGTTGTGGCCAGTTTTCAATAGTGGCCGCCGATTCGAAGATTTTTAGATGGTCGTCAGGATCACCTGTCCCATCATAAGTTTTTACGTTAGCAGGCATGCGCCTTTTCTTATCCTCCGAGAAATCGCTAATGCGCCGCGTAAATGCGTCGACCTTTTGGCGACGCCATGGACGGGACATATCTTCGTCTTCGTCTTCACGATATTTGTTCTTGGATTTCCAGTGTCCCGTTTCTGCGTCCTCGTTGTCCGAGGAGTCTTCTGAGGACGAGCTTACTCTTCTGCGGCGCTTGCGCCGACTGTCCTCGGAGTCCGAACTTGGAGGACTTTCACTCGGGGAGCGCCTTTGTCCAAGCCTGCTGTGGACATCGCGACTGCCCAGCCTATCACGGACGCTGATGCGCCAGTCATTGTTTTCATGAGTGTCCAAGTTCTGCAAGTTAGCCGTTTGAGTACCCGAAACTTTCTTTCCGATTCTACCGAATACTGGAGGTCGACGGTTATCCTTTCCGCGCCTTTCCTTTTGGTGGCGCGGTGGAGATACTTCGTCCTCCGGACCGAAGTTAAGTCGGGCCTGTAGGCTCTGGCTTGATCTCTTTTTTGTTTCCTCTTGCATGAGGGCGACCAAAGTCTCGTAGTTTTGAGATACGAAATCACTCGGCGCCAGTTCAGTCGCGACCCCTTCCAGTGTGAGGTTGTCAGCCCCTAACTCGGGACCCTTGTTTCGAAGGGGTGGGGGTGGCGGCTCGGTGGTATTCGTCCCTGGCACCGTTTGGGGAGGGGTGGTGAAAGTAGCATGCTGTAGACCTTCCGCGCTTGTGATTGTGGCGGTTGTCTGGGTTGTCCCCAGGGGCGGTCCCATCGCTGTGAAGACCAGATCATATGGCGTATTGGCGCTTCCAGAGGCCTGCTTAGAGATCTGTCTAGAGGCTTGGTCGCTCTGCTTCTTCGCCTGCGGAGTCCGCTGGGTAAAGTTTCCTTGCTTTGTCATTCTAGATTTTGGCAGTGTTCTTAGTGTTGGGTCCCACGGATGGCGCCAATCTGTTGATACAAAAGTTGGACGATCCTTGATTAGGTCCGAATTAGGTGTAATACGGATCTGTTAGGCCCCCCTCTTTTTTTTTTCCCCCTTTGTATCATGGTGTCTTGATGTATCGTGACCTTGCGCACTTAGGTAAACAATAGATCCGTTTGGCTTACCGTGGGTTGGCTCCAGTTATCCACCGGCGTGAGAGTAGTAAATCGGTTTAGGGTTTTAGTAGAAGTTAGGTTTGAGAGCGTTACCTTGGATGTGAGCCTAGGTGACCCCTTATATTTCCTCACCAAACCTAATGGGGTTTGTCCATTAATTAGTGTGAATACCAAGAGGCCCCACCGTTTATTTCAATAACTAGTGGGCCCCTCTCCGGATCATAACTCGTTCGTAACGGGTGTTATAAATACCTACGCGCGCGTGCGCTGGTTGGACCTCATGGGCCTAAATCCTTGTCGTGATAGCCCATATGTTATGAGGTTCCGTAGGGGCAGTATCGTTGGGCCTTGGAAGTCTGTATTGGTTGCTATGGGCCATACGTCATCGGTCCGGGTGGTAAAATAGTATTCGTAGTCGGGTTCATGACCGAGGTGGTTGTACGTCATCATTTTATAATAAAATAGGTAAGATGAGATCCTAGCCCTTGGATCAAATCAACCTAAATTCTAAAAAATTAAAAAAAAGCGGAGCAATAATTGTAAAATCATCAAACTTCAGGGTCATTTATCAAAACTTTGATAAAAAATACCCCCGCGCTTAAACTTCCCCCAAATCAAAAATATTTTCATTTCCGATCATCTCTCTCAAAAAACACACACTTACACTGTTGCTGATCATTTATATCTCTCAAACACTACACACACATTAAGTTTCGATAATACTATCTCTCAAAACTCACATACAGTGCCGGATCATCCTATATCTAGGCGCATCATGGTTAATCGCTTCAAATGGACATTCACCGCTTCTACCATGTGAGTAAGACTTTATCTTACGGCATCATTAGGTTTATTTTTGTTTATAGATTACTGAATTAGGTTTCTTTTTATATAAATCGTTTTTATGTTTAATTTGTAGGAAATAAGAAAAAAAGTAAAGAAACGGAATCGAGAAGTAAGTTTTCAATACTTTGTTGTTGATTATTTTTTTTGATGTGCTAGAATGTCAACTGTGATGTCTTGGGTTATTTTGTTCGTTTGTGATAAATGAGATAGTGTGCCTGTTTTATGCTTGTGTGAGAGTGTTGAAAACACAAAGCAACTCTTGGCCATTGGATTGTCTTGGAGCCCACTCAAAATCGTCTCAACCCTTGATCGAATTGGTGGGTTTTTGGATTGCCAGCTTTGGCATTACATTGTGGGGGGTGGGGTTTATGATTGTGAAGGTTTTGGAATGATGTGGGAGTAACGAGGTTGATTTGGACTGGGGGTGGGGTTATGAAAGCTTTGGGGGAATTGATGTAGAAGATGTACAGTACTTCAAAATCCAGGGGTGAAGTTTGGTGATTTGTCACATATAGTCCCTCAAGGTTATATCTCTAGTTGCATCACACGTCCTTGTGTTTTTACAAGTTTTGAAACTTTGGCAGAAACACCCCTTGAGAGTTATAAAGGGTATTACACCACAAGTCCTTGTGGGTTACATCTTTAGGGACTTGGCAGACTTGGCCCCTTGTGGTTAATTCTTTGGGCATTTGGCAAGTTTTCCGGCCTTGTGAGTTTTTTCTTCTTTTCCTTTATAAAAAAGTTAGGACTTAGTGCCAGAATGGTCCCTAAAAACTTATTGTTCTTAACTTTTTGATCTTCGGGGTTGACTTTGGTTGATTTTTGTAATTGGGCTTTGTCTTAAACTTGGTCTTTTCCACGCATTTTCCATTCTGTGTCCGGTTTTGTATTTTTGGCTTCGGTTTTTCGTCTTTTTTAGATATCCGTTCCGCACAACTTAAAATTAGCAAAACAAGCATATTTTTGGCATTTTAAGTCCATTTTTGGTTATTTTAGCTCGTTTTTAAAGGTAAAAGGTATGTGTAATTAAACACATACCAAAATCCCCCATACTAAGGTATTGCCGTGTCCTCACGCAATGCTATGAAGTAAGTATTTAGAAAACTAAGAATCTCAATACCCTCGAACTATAAACTGGAAAAGTAGCTAAGTGTTCATCGAGGAAGTTAAAGACTCATAAGTTTTGAAAATCCCCGTCTTTACCATTTTTTATATGTACACATATTTTACACATCTTTTTGTATTTTTCATTTTTTCATTAATCAACTTAACTAGAATGTTTTGACTTTCGTTATTTAATAACTTTAAGGGATCATAGAATAAGATGCATTTCGATCCGAGAATGCCCCAAAAAGGATAAATTCATCGTTCTCGACTTTTCACTTATTCCAAACCAAGCTTAAAACGAAATCACTGTTAATTATGAGCTAAGATGCTAACACTACTCATATTTGCAACTTGTAAACTTTTCACTCCCGACAATTTATATCTTAAGTGTATGTGCTATTTTAAATTTCACCATGGATCTATGTTTACAATATTCTATGTTTCACGTTCCACCGAGGATTATTGAGTTTGTAGGCGAGATCTCCCATGTAGTGACTTTGTTCCTCGGCACATCCCCACCTTGCGGATTTAAGTGACCAAGGCTTTTGAAACCCACGAGACTAGTATAGGGACTCACGGAACATTAGGATTATCATAAACTCTCGGTTTTCTGTATGCACTTATCTTTAAAATATAATAGCCAATTGTTTCAAAAGCATATTTGAATTTACAAAAAGAAGTATTTTGTTCAAATTAATATTATATATTATTGCATTTTGTAACCTCGACCTTTTAGAAGGCTGCAACATCGGTTGTGAGCCGGCAAGATGCAGCAAACTTTTATCAGTCTCGGATTATTATTCTTACTATGGGTTTTCTTTAGAAGGCTGTAACATCGGTTGTGAGCCGGCAAGATGCAGCAAACTTTTATCAACCCACAGTTTATTATATTTTTGCATTTTTCATCATTTTTTTTTATATTGGGAAAACGTCTTTTTGAAAAATTCAAGTATAAATTTGAACTAAGTCTAAAGTTTTTGCTATATACTACATAAAAATTATTGATTTAAGTTTAATTTCCAAAAGTAGCACGTATATTAATCAGGTTAGAATCTTATGGGAGAAAAAGCGACAAATTACACACATGAGCTCTTAAGATTTCCAAATAATCCTTGTTTAGCATCCCACTTATAATTAACACTATCATTTTTTGTTCTTCGCGAATATTCGCGATTAAACGCTTTGTTAACAATAGTTAAGGAACGAGCTAGGAGCTCAACACGCCTCGATCGGGTCAAATTTATTCTTTTTCTACCAGCAAGAAGTCAAATTTTGTGACAAAACACTTATTTTATTTTTGAAAAAATTTTAATTTTTTTTTATTTTTTTTGAAATTTGGTGGTTAAAACCGGGATTACGTAAGAAACACGGCTGCAGGCATCAATCAATGGAAGATCCCACCATATAGAATGAAACATTGTCATTAATGTTTTACAAAGGGTTTATACGTAATAATACTAAGCCGGTTTATGAATTATGCTTAAAGATAAACGTTAGTCGATAAGATTAGGATATCGGGATTCCCAAATGAAGCTGAGGATTGTGAAGCTCTTGTGATTGTAGGATAAATACCGTGGCACGGAGGCTTCAAAAATCCGGACATCTGGACAATACAGCACAAAACACAAAACATGGAAAGGAAATGAGGCAAGCGCCTAACAACATCTAAAACACTTATTAATTACATTTAATACTACGCTAGAATACTACTACTAACTGATAATTAGGATAAGAGCATGGGGTGCCTCCACGAGCGCTTGTTTTGGGTCACTAGCTTGACCCAATTCCCTGAATTTAGTTATCCTTAGGGGAATGTTTTGGAGATCAGGGACTTTCCATAGTAGGGATATCACTCCAAGTATGATTGAGACGAAGACCATGTTACTTTGTATGTTTGGCACGGAGTTTTGGATAACTCAAGGTGTATACGGAAATACGTGATTCATTGGTAAATGGTCCTGACAAACGGGACTTCAATTTTGCCGGAGAAAATTTTCAATTATTGAGTTAAGAGGGAGGACTTGATCACGACGTTTGAAAACGCGGTTTTTGATCTTTGCGGTCTATGATTACTTTTAGTTTTTATCTTTGTTATAGATCAAAGAATTTTCATAGTGCTTGATCTCGCAGTTCCTTAATTCATTGAGTTAACTTGCGTTGATCAACCACGGTTTTAATATCAAAGAAAAAAATTTGCATTTTTAAGGGCCTAGGTGATTTGTGCTCCAACTCAATCGCAGAGATGACATGCATTATCCATATACAGTTGGACGGAGTACACCGATGGGTTGTTTTTCGATGTACAGAAGCCCAGAGAGCGTATCCAGTTTGTCTGACCAAGAGGCACGATTTTTGCCCACTGTCCTTTCAAGAATTCTTTTTAAACCACGATTCGATACTTCAACAATGCCCGCTTGTCCTGCGGGTGATTAGCGGTGGTGAGACGATGAGTGGACTCCATATTTAAGCATGACCTTTGCTAAATGGTCATTGAAAAAAAATGTGTTCCACGTTCACTGATTGATGGCACGGGTGAGCACCAATTCTGGAAAAGTGAGATTTAGTAATATGCAACTACTCGGGAGTCGTTGGTGGGGAGCGCCTTTGCATCAACCAATTTTGACAGTTAGTCGACCGCCACGGAGTATTTATTTTGTTGCACTATAGAAGATGGAAGGGTCCCTGAAGTCGATGCCCCACGTCAAAGATTCTCACAAACTTGGATGGATTTTGAGGCATCGCATCCCTTTGTGAAATTTTTCTTGACGTTGGCACGAGTCACAATTTTTAACCAACTCGTGGGAGCATCTTGTATATTGAAGGGCTAAAGGGATTTTTTTTTTTTGTTTTTCGGCATAATGACCTTTTTGGCGGTGAGATATACACGTGATGTCCCCCTGGTGGGTCCATTATGGCAAGCTTCAAGAATGATCGTGAGATTCTCTTGCGTGCAAACACAGTCGATCATCTTGAATCCGCACAGATTTTGAACATGAAGGGGTCATCCTGAAGTAGTGTTGACTTATTTGAAAAACTTGTTTTTCTGTTGGGATGACATTCCTTGAAATGAAATTCACCGCATGGTTGTTTGCGAAATCTGCAAACCATAGGGTACTTTCATCATGAAGAGCAACGATCCAAGAGTTACGAGAGGAATGTTTCAATGATTTCCTTAGTTCCGAGTTTATCTTGTTGAGGGTTCTCAAGTATGAAAGATGACGGCGGTCAGATTTTCTCCTCTTTTTTATCTCAGATGACAACATCTAATTTCCTTGGAGCAAAAGGATCCACCGCATCAGTCTTGGTCTTAGCATCTTTCTTAGGCAAAGAGTTACTTTTATAAGCAGAATGGTCGGTTACACTTGCTCTTAGACAAAACAAGATATGACCGAAATTTCTCAAAAGCATACACTTACGGCAAGTAATTTTCTTTTTCGGTCGTAGTGTAGTGTGCTTGAGCTTCAGTCATGGTTTTGCTGGTATAGTGAATTGGTTAGAAATGCTTGTTCTTTCGTTGCCTAGGAACTGACCAATTGCAAAGTTCTTGCATAACATGAGTGAAGGGCAAGTCACAGTCGGGAGCAATCCAAATCGGAGCTCAGTCAATTTTACTTTTAAGTGTATTAAGGAATTAAGATACACTCTTTTGAGAAGAAAAATGGAGTCTCTTTTTCAAGCAAATGAGTCATTGGGCGGGATATTTTTGAGAAGTCTTGTATGAACCGTCGGTAAAAACCGGCATGCCCAAGAAAACTTCGGACACCTTTCACAGTAGTCGGGTGAGGGAGCTTGGCGATAACGTCAACTTTAGCTCGATCGACCTCATTTTCCTGATTAGAGATTTTGTGTCCAAGAACATGCCTTATTTTACCATGATATGGCTTTTCTCCGTTTGGACAAATTGGTGTCTTCACACCGTTTTAACATTTTTGTCCAAATGGGTTAGGCATGTAGAGAAGAATCCCGAAGACTGAAAAAGTCATCCATAAACACTTCCATCGTTTTTTTCAATCATGTCGTGGTAGATTTGCCATCATACGTCGTTGGACGTGCCGGGTGCATTGCATAGCCCATAAGGCATGCGTAACGATAGGCAAATGTTCGTATGGCACAGTATAGGTTGTATTTCTTGGTCCTTCGGGTCTATGCGGACTGGAAATAACCCGAAAAGCCATCGAGGAAACAATAGAATTGGTTTCCCGCGAGTCTTTCGAGCATTTGGTCCATGAAGGGAAGTGGGAAGTGGTCTTTTCGGGTAGCCTCATTCAACTTTCTGTAGTCGATGCATACTCTCCACCCTGTGACCAATCGAGTCGGTATAAGATCATTCTCATCATTTTTCACGACGGTCATGCCACCCTTCTTTGGTACACAATGCACCGGGCTTACCCATGGACTGTCAGAGATCGGATAAATCAATCCGGCGTCAAGAAGCTTTTCAACTTCTTTCTTGATGACGTCGTGGATTTTTGGGTTTACCCGTCTTTGATGCTGAACCGTAGGTTCGTAGTCCTCTTCCATGAGAATTTTGTGTGTACAAAACTCTGGGTTGATACCCTTGATATCTGAAAGTTTCCAAGCGATGGCTCGCTTGTGGGACTTAAGAACCTCGATTAGAGCTGCCTTTTCCTCATTTTTCAAGTCTTTTGCAATTATGACGGGCAACTTGTCGTCACCCTCCAAAAATGCATATTCCAAATGAGGTGGCAAGTCCTTGAGTTCAAGCTCAGGGGGCTCATTAACGGAAGAATTTTCATGATTTGATTCACAAATCTTAAGATCTTTTCGAGTGTCAGGAAAATAATTTCCTTGAAGAGGTGGGAGTGGTTCACTGTTGAGAATTGCTTCGAGGAGAAGAATGTCCCCTTCAGGGTCATAATAAGTTGGATCAACTTCCGGTGAAGTTGGATCGTCCTCTAAAGCAAGAAAAGAGTCGGCTTCTTCGAAAAGGAGAAAGTCACTGTCCCCGAATGGAGTTAAGGTTGGAGAAGAAGTAGAGACGATTGGATCATAGTAAGGAGTGGGATTGCCACTCGAGATCACATCAGAGAAACCAAGAACTTCTTGAGAGTATTCTTCACAAGCCATATCAATGACGTCAATTCGGTTTGCCGTCATATGATTGTAGTCAGCCGTGTACCTCGAAGTTTGGTCCAGATTGAATGTAATGGCCTCTTTGCCAACACGAAGGGTTATTTCACCTTCGTATACATCGATTAATGCACGACTTGTCTTTAAGAAACTCCTCCCGAGAATTAAGGGAACTCGGGGGTCTGGCTCAAAATCGACGACTACGAAATCTGCAGGAAATTGGAACTTTCCCACCGTCACATAGACGTCTTCAGCGATACCGATTGGTTCAGAGATTGAACGGTCCGCTAATTCAAGCGTCATGCAAGTCGGGGTTAGTTCGGAAAGAGAGAGAGTTTTCCAGACGGAATATGGCATAAGATTAATGCTTGCACCAAGATCGGCCAAGGCGTTGCATGTATTAATCCCGGAAAATTCACATGGAATGAGAAATCGGCCAGGGTCTCCAAGTTTCTTTGGCAACTTGTTTAGGATGACGGCTGAGCAATTCTCATTCAACGGGGTTCTAGCCATTTCACTCAACTTTTCCTTGTTTCCGATTAAGGTTTTTAGAGTCGAAGCATCAAGGCATCCGTAAAGCTAATTTCGAAACTCAAATCCCAAAAGATTTCATAGAATTTCTCAATTTGGTCGTTAGCTTTCTCACGACGTCTTTCATCATTTCTTCTTGAAGGAAATGGAATTGATGCTTTTTGGTTAGGCCTTGAAGCACTAACTGGAGCATTTGCAGGTTCAGAGATTGATTCATGATGGACAATAGGGACAACCGGAGGTGGGACGTCTTCGGTGCTTCCGTTATTAGTAGGATGCATCGTGTCCTTTGTGACCTCGGTATCACGTTCCATTACTTTAGGAGAAGAAGAAGTAATAGGAATCGTGGGTCCCTTGTAAGCTACACCACTTCGAGTGGTAATACCTTTCAAATCCTCTTTCGGGTTAGTAACGGTGTTACTAGGAAGAGTTCCCGAAGTAGAGGCGGTATTGGAAGCGACAAACTTGGAAAGCATGTCTGTGAGATTGGTCAATTGATTTTGCATGTTTTGACCTTGAGTTTGCATGTTCCTCATCACAGCATCATTAGCTTTTACGTAGCTATGGAAATCTTCCTTTGATACGCCTTGATTTTGAGGAGCTGGAGCTTGATAGGCGGGAGCTTGATAAGCAGGGCTCGGTTGAACAACCTGAGGTCGATAGACTTGACCTTGATGAACCGGGGATTGGTAAGCTGGAGCTTGATTGAAATTCCCTCGGTTTTGGTTGTAACGATTCTGATTGTTTCCTTGATTTTGCACATGATGGTTTTGAACGGGAGGAAAACCGGGTGGTCGAATTTGATTTGAAATCTGGGCTCGATAACCGGTGTTTCCTTGGTTGAAATTAGCTGCGGCTGCTTGAGAGACATATTCTTGGATATTATCTCTATAAACATTGCCAGAAGTGGCTGGACAAGTTTGGTAGGAATGAGCACCACCGCAAGTAACACAACTTTCCTCAACCGCTTTGACAGGAGTAGGAGCGGGAGATTGATTTTTCTTGTCAAGGAGTAAAGCTTTCACCATTTCTTTTAACTCAGCAACTTCGGAAGAGATTCCGGGGGTGGAAGTGCTCGCACTCACTTTGGCAACAACGGGTTTGTTGCGTGAATTACGAACTTTGGATTTGCTTTCAATGATTCTTAGACAATCACGAGGCATTTTGTCCAAAAAGTTGCCACCCGCGGCGGAATTTAACGAATCTTGATCGTTAGAATTCAAGGCATTATAGAATGTATCAAGTTGATGCAACTCAGAAAATCCATGATGTGGACATGCCCGAAGAAGATCGTTAAATCTATCCCATGCTTCATAAAACGTCTCATCAAATCTTTGTTGAAATCTCGTGATTTCATTTCGAAGATTTGTTGTTTTGGAAGGAGGGAAAAATTTGTTGATGAATTTTGAAACAAGATCATCCCATGTTTGAATCGATCGAGGGGGTTCTTTCTCAAGCCAAATCCGGGCTGCCCCCTCGAGGGAAAATGGGAAAAGCATAAGCTTTACCGACGTACTCGGGACGTTCGGGAACTTCATCGTAGAAGTGATCTTGTTGAAATATCGGATGTGGGCATGAGGATCTTCTTTGTCATGTCCGAAGAATTGCTTGTTTTGAACGAGGTTGATTAAACCATGCTTCAACTCAAAATTAGCATTGATTTCAGGAACTACAATTGCATCCTCGTACCCCTCGGTGGGTGCTTCGAGCAATTGAGCCATAGTCCGGTTATCATCCATCGGAGGTGGGGGAGGAGGTGGATTTTCAAGAGGGTCTTCAAGATTGAATGGTTCAACAACAGCTGGTGGGGCCTGTTGTTGATGGTTAAGATTACGAGTTTGGGAACGAGTGTGCATACACTAAAAAAGGAAATTTACACTAATTTTTTTTGGTTTTTGGTTTATCAAAAGTAAATTCACAATTTATTTTAATAACGGACAACGAAGAAGACAACTTAAACCTAATAATCGACAAGCTTCTCGGTAACTCTTCGAAAAGAAAAACGCACAAAGGAGCGGAGGAATAGGAAAGCGCGAAGCTATTAAAAACCTTTTTCCTTTAGGGTCGTAGTTCCTAGGAACAACCCGCCTTATACCCCTCTTAGAGTTTGTTTATCTTTTAAAAGGTGAACCGTACCTCGCTAGTGACACAAAAGGCAAGTTTTTAAATCTTTTGTTCGAATTGGGAACCAACAAGTTCACCGGAAGTTATTATGATAATACCTCAGTTGAGAATATTATATTTTGGTATTTTACCAATTTGTGAATTTTATTGATAATTAAAGACAATGTTTTTATATTTTTGGTTTTTTTTTAGTTTTTAAATGATAATTATACTTAAAAAGAAAATGAAAAAAGGAGTACAAGTACATTGAAGTACTTATAAAAAAGGAGTACAAGTACATTGAAGTTTTTTTTTTTTTAGTTTTTAAATGATAATTATACTAAAAAGAAAATGAAAATATTTTTGTACTTTTTGGTTTTTTTTTTTCAAACTATAATATATATAATATATAATAAAATATATAAAATATATAAAGTCTAAAAAAAACAACAACAATCAATAAAACCAGGAGCAGTATAGAATGTTCCCGGGTCGTTAATCCCCAACGAGGCTGTGCTGGAAAATCGATACAGTCGGAAGATTGGAGTTTGAAAGAGAGAAATGATTTGAGAGTGTGGAAAGCTAAATTAAACAATAACAAACAAAAACGATTAAGAAAAACCTAAAAATTATGAAATTAAGCTAGAAAACGAGAGCACGAATCCCGAACAAAGGGTCAAAAACCTAAAATCTTCAAAATTAACCCTACGAAGAAATTTTCACTTCTAAACTACTCTAGGAGACTAATAACGAAGAATGAAAAAGACTAGACTGAAAACGGAGGTCGTTTGACCCAAAAACGAGTCAAGACAAAAACCGCACCCGAGCCCCGTTCTTTAAAAATCAAAAAGTTACAAAAATGACCCTACGAAAATTTTTATATTTTTCCTACAAACTATATGACTAAAGAAAATTTTCTAAAAAAGAAAAATATTTTTTTGATAATTTTTGTATTTTTTATGAATTTTTTAAACTTTTAACTAAATTAAATTATAAAAAATACTAAACAACTTTTAAAAATTCTGAAAATTTTACCTAAAATACTAGACACTATAACTAACCTACGAAAAATAAGAAACCAAAAATTTGCTTATAAATAAGCCCGCAAATAAGCTGAAACAGCTTATAGCTTATAAGGGTGAAAATTCCCTTATATAGCTAACCACTTGGGACTTTAATGAAAAAGTCCCAAGGGCGCAGCGGTAAGTGTTGCTACAAAAAGAGAGGTGTACGAGGGTAGAGACCCGGGTTCGAGTCTTGCTCACCCGGGTCACCCCTTGTCTCCTTTTTTTTTTTTTTTAAAAACTTTTGTGAACAGAACAAGCTTCAGACCACCAAAGTTGTTAAGCTCCTTGAGCTTAACAATTTCTAAAACTACAACTTTTTCTAAAAGCTTATAAATAAGCTTAAAAAGAGCTTCTAAATTCGACAGAAGCTTAAATGAGCTTAAGGGCTTAAAATAGCTAAGTCTTTTGGACACTTTGGACACTTGAGCTAAAATTTGGACTAATAAGCAAAAAATATTACCTATCTAATCTAAATAAGCACTAAGGAGCTAAATTGTGACAACTAAATAAGCTGAAAGAGGGCTTAAATGGCAGAAAGCTAAATGAGCTTTAAAGGCAAAAAGTGGCTAAGCTATTGGACTTTTTACACAAAATAAGCTAAGACAATAAGAAAATAAGCTCACACAGCCTAACACACTAACCTAATTAGCTACTAGGATCACAAATAAGCTCATGGAATAAGCTCAATAAGCCAAGAAGTGGCTTAATACCCACAACAGTACTAACTTGGGAGTTAGTACTGTTGGTGTAGAATTTGGGCTTAAAACCTTAATAAGCAAAGGAAAAAGGGAATAAGCTATCTAAGGCCTTTAACATACCTAATAAGCAACTAAGAGACTGAATTAAACAACTAAAAAGCTCTTAATAAGCTAGAAAGTAAATAAGCAATCCCTACACTAAAGCTAAGCAAAAACAGTCAAAGGGGTTCTTAAAGCTTAAAAATAAGCTACTTAAACTACAAGCTAAAGTCTACAACTAAAGGGGCTTAAACAAGGGCTTATTGGCTTTTTAGAAAAGCCAAAATCTAGGGCTAAGGTTGACTATTAAGCTAGATAAGAGGGCTTAAAATTCACCCCCTAGCACCAGGGGAGAATAAGCTAAAGACAAGGGCTTAATTTGACAGCTTATTTTAAGCTGTCAAATAAGCTCAAAATTAAAAGCAAAGTTAAAACAGATGAAAAATGACTTAAGGTGAGCTTATGCTCAAAATCTAGGCTTCTAAAAACATTTAAAACATGCTGAATTTGGTTCTTGAAAAAGGGCTTTTTTTTGCTTTGAAAAATGACACTTAAAACTTTGGTAGTTTTGACTCAAAAAGTCAAGTGACCCATAGAACTTTTGACAGCTTGATTTAACACACAAATGACACACTTTTGACACCACAACTCAAGTTGACAATGGCTTATCCAAATAAGCCATTGATTCCCTTTTTTAAAACCACAGTTTAAAAAAAACACTTGTGAAAACTTGAAAAACAGGTTTTGACTAAAAAGCTTTAGAAAAACAGACTTAAATAAGCTCTAACCCTTAAGCTAAAGTTACCCATGTAACCCCAACCCATGACACACCATTTTGACCCGTTTTCATGCTTAACCCAAACACCCCTTTATGTTTTAAAACTGACTTTTAAGCTATAAAAGCTGAAGTAAACTAAAAATTTTAAAAGACTACTACTACTTAAGCAATATTAAACAATAAAAAGGGAAAAAGCAAAACAAATAAGCACTTTTAAAGGAGTGATAAGCTAGAACAGAACTAAGCTATTTTTAGACAGTTTTTAATCAAGTTGCATAAAAATGAAATGAAAGGTAACTAGAAAGCAAACTTAAGCATTAATGAACACAAATGAGCACACAAGACATAGATAAGCTGAAAACAAGCAATAATAAGCAATGCTACAGTACAATAAGCAAAATTTAACAGGAAATCATACCTTAAATCCTTTGCTCAAAACAGGATTTTCATGGAAACTTAATAAGCTCTAAACCTACCCACAGCTTATGAATAAGCTAAAACTAAGCAAACCCAATGAGCCTTCCAATATTGCTCATTCATCCATACTTGCTTAATCCAACAGTAACTTTGTCCCCCTTTTTGAATTTTTCTTAAAGTTTTTAAAAACAGGTTATAAAATGGCTTATATTGAGAGCTTAAAGGTTTTTAAAGAGATATTTGTAACTTAGAACACAAATGTAAAACTAAAACTGAATTTTCATTAAAAAAGTGAAGTACAAGTACATTGAAGAACTAAACTGAAAACTTAATACACTAAAACTTTAAACACTAAAAAAACTACACCCTTGCCACAAGGGGCTTACAAAGTCTTATATAGTAAAAATCGAGCTAGGGTTTGCACTTGGTCTCTTGTCTTCTTGCAGGTGTGTTTCTTTGTAGACACACAAATGAAGTGTGTTTGTTGTGAGAGTGTAGGCAGAGACAAATCATGGCCCTCCATTCACCTTGGTGCCCAAGTCGAAGTTTTTCAACCCTTGATGATTTTGGTGGGTTTATGGATTGCCAACATGGCAAACCCATGTGGGGGGTGGGGTTATGGGATTGTGAAGTTTTTGGAGTATGTGGGAAGTCAAACGAGGTGACAAAGGTGGGTGACTCGCCAAAACTTACTCCTTAAAACTTATCTATATATGATATAAATACAACAAGGATCAGAATTCGCGAGTGCAAGAAAACCGGAAGCAGTATAGAGTGTTCCCGGGTCGTTATGTCCCAACGAGGCTGAAATGGAAAATCGAGAAACGATTGATGATTGGTGTTTGAATATGACAGGGATAAGATTATGAATTGGCACTAACACTGAATAAGCAAATGACCTCAAAGATAACCAAGGAAAAGAAACTAGAACAAGAATCAAAGCTAGAAAAGGCAAAAACACTTAAAACTTTTACACTAAGGCACAAATAAGCTCAAATAAACTTAAGACAAATTAAATAAGCTAAACTAACTCTAAATAAGCAAATACAAAAAGCAATTAAGCTAAATTAAACAAGATGAACACAACATACAACAACAGTACTAACAGTTTTAACTACCAGTACTAACTTGGAGTTAGTACTGGCTAGGCTAAAGTTAAAAAATCGAGCTAGGGTTTGCACTTGGTCTTCTTGTCTTCTTGCTGGTGTGTTTCTTTGTAGACACACAAATGAAGTGTGTTTGTTGTGAGAGTGTAGACAGAGACAAATCATGGCCCTTCATTTACCTTGGTGCCCAAGTCGAAATTTATCAACCATTGATGAATTTGGTGGGTTTTTGGATTGCCAACATGGCAAACCCATGTGGGGGGGTGGGGTTTAGGATTGTGAAGTTTTTGTAGTATTGTGGGAGGTCAACGAGGTGACAAAGGTGGGGTTATAGGATTTGGCGGGAAAGTTATGAAAGAGATATATAGTGTTTTAAATGTCCAGGTGTGGGTTTGGGTTTTTGTCACAATTCGTCCCTCAAAGTATCACGTGTGTTTTCATCACACGTCCTTGTGGTTGTAAACGTTTGGAAAAATGGCAAGAAAACCCCCCGAGGGTTATAATTGGCTTTGCATCACAAGTCCTTGAGAGTTATGGCTTTGGGGGCTTGGCAGCTTTGGCCCTTGGGGTATCTCTTTGGGCATTTGGCAGTTTTGCCCCTTCTCTTTATTTTCTTCTTTTTCCTCTTTAAATAAGTTTAGGGATTTAACAAGTTTAGTCCCTAAACTTGTTTTTCTTGACTTTTTGGCTTCGGGCTTGTCGGGGTTGACTTTGGTTGACTTTTTTCACACTTGGGCTTCTCTTGACTTTGTCTTTTCCACGCTTTTCCATTCCGTGTCCGGTTTTGTCGTTTTGGCTTCGTTTTTCGTCCTTTTCTTAGATATCCGTTCCTGCATAACACAATTAGCAAAACAAGCATATATTTGGCATTTTAAGTCCGTTTTTGGTTATTTTAGCTCGTTTTTAAAGGTAAAAGGTATGTGTAATTAAACACATACCAAAATCCCCCATACTAAGGTATTGCCGTGTCCTCACGCAATGTTATGAAGTAAACATTCATGAAACCTAAGAATCAAAAGCTTCGACAAGTCCCGTTTTCACCATTTTTTATCTATACACTAACTATCCCTAATATTTTTGGATTTTCCTTTTTCTTTTCTCGACTTCCTGTTTGACTTCCTTTATTATATCAACATTGGGATCATAGAATGAGAAACGCCCATAGAATAATCTACGGATGTCCTGACGGATAAATTCATCGTCCCCGATTTTTCACTAGTTCCAAACCAAGCAATTAAACAAGATCATTTGTAAATACAAGTCTAAATGCTAAGCACTCATACTTATGACTTGTGAACTTTTAACTCCCAACATGAATATATATATTAAGTGTAAATAAAAGATCTCTTTTTGTTAAATTCAAATATGCTTTTGAACTTTGGCTATTCTATTTTATAAGTTATGTGCAATATCCGGAAAACCTGAGAGTTTTTGAAACCTAAGGTCCGTGAGTCCCGATACTAGTCTCTGTGGGGTGTCAAAAGCCTGGTCAATTAGCCGAAAGGTTGGGATGTGCTGAGACGAAAGTCGCTACATGGGATGATCTCGCCTTCAAACTCATTATTCTCAGGAGGAATGTAAAGCATAGAATTTTGAAAAACGTTGATCCATGGTAGAAATTCAAAATGGCACAGTCACTTTCTAAAATGACTAAGGAATAAGTGTCTTAGTTTGAAACCTCACCTAGGACCTCGCTTCCTGAGAGATATCACAACACACCAATCACCTAGAATTAAGATGTCTTAGTTTGGATACCACCCACTCGTGGTTAGCGGGATAGAGTGGGATATCACGACACATCTTTTACTTGTTCCATATAATCAAATGTATGCTTTATTGGCATAGTTTCAATATTCATGCATTTTTGCATTCATATTTCATTCATGCTTTTTGACATTTTAACTTTCAAATTACTAAGAACAGAAAAATCTTGCTTTAAAGAATCAAGTTACAAATTTGAAGTTTTTTCTAAAACATTGATTGGGACTTAAGATGAATTGAAATGAGCAGTATGATAGTGGATTAGGAGTAATGGGAGAAAAAGCCACAAGTTACTCATATAAGTTTTAGAAGAATCTTGCTCAGCACATAAACTTATATTTAACTCTATCACTTCTTGTTCTTCACCTTATTAAAATTCGAATGATAGAATTCGTGAAAGCTTAGCCTACAAGCGGTAAGTTGAGGAACTAGCTAGGGCTCAACACGCCCGATCGAGTCAAAATTATTCTCATTCTACCCATTAGGAAAGTCAAAACCGTGTCAAAACACTTATTTTCTTTTTGAAAATTTTTCAAATTTTTCAATTTTTTTTGGGCACAAATTTAGTGGTAAAAACGGGATTACGTGATAACAACGACTGTAGGCAAAAATCAAATCGAAGATCCCCCCTCATACTAGAACTAAACATCGTCCTCGATGTTTTCAAAGGGGTTCCTACGTAAATCTAAGGCAGTTTATGAAGTGTGCCAAAAGATAAAATGTTAGTTGATTAGATTTGGATACTGGATTCCCAAAATGAAGCTGAGGATGTGAAACTCTTGTTGGATACTTGTGAAGATGAGAGTTTCACAAATCCGGAAATCTGGGACATACAACACAAAGCACACAAAACAAGGACAAAACACGGGTAATGGAAAATGTGAGCCTCTTCACACAAAAACACTTATTACTACATACTACTACTGATAGGCATGGGGTGCCTCCCACGAAGCGCTTGTTTAAGGTCGCTATGCTTGACCCGTCCCCCAAATTTATTGGTCCGTGGGGAACGTCTGGAGATCCGGGACAACCTCGGTTGGTATGTCCCCTCCAAAGTAGTGTTTCAAACGATGACCATTCACTTTGAAATTTGGCCCGGAGTTTTGAGATTAATCGACAGTGCCATATGGTAAAAACTTGGGTTTACATGTGATTGGTCCACTCCAGCGGTGTCTTAAGCTTGCTCAAAAAAATCTTCATCTAGAGGTTTAAAGAGGAGGGCTCGTCACCGAGTTGAAACCGATTTTTGATTTTGGAGTCTGGATTCTCTTTGTTTCTCTTTATAGATCAAAGAGTTTCATAGGCATGATTTTTTTCACGTAGTTCATTATGTTCATTGGGTTGAACTTTTTCTGTGATCACCGTGTTTTGATATCAAAGTTTGTGCTTAGGGCCCAATAACTTTGTGCTCGAGCTCAATCGGAAGATGAAATGCCTTCCCATACACCAACTTTATAATGGGAGTACTCCCGATGGTGTTTTGTAAGCCTGTGCGAAAAGCCCAAGAGCGTTCCATCTAATTTATCCGACCAAGAGGCACGATTTTCGCCCACGGTCCTTTCAAGAATCCTTTTCAAACCACGATTGGATACCTCAACTTGTCCACTTGTTTGTGGATGATACGCGGTGGTGGAGAGCGGATGGGTACTCCGTATTTAAGCATGACCTTTGAGAATTGGTCATTGCAAAGGGTTCCGCGATCACTTATGATTTGCACGAGGGGGCACAAATCTGAGAAGAGAGTTTTAAGAATTTTGCAAAACAATCTTATTTTTTATTTTTTATTTTTTTAGAGCATCATGGGTGGGGAGACGCTTTTGCTTCAACCATTTGATAATTATCAACTGCCACGAGTTGTATTTGTTCCCTCTTGAAGACGGGAACGGCCCCATAAAGTCAATGCCCCACATGTCAAAGATTTCGCAAACTTGGATAGAGTTTTTGTGGTATCTCATCAACGTTGCGAAATTTTGCCTTGGACGTTTGACAAAATTTGCAATCGGGTGACAAAGTCGTGGGCATCCTTGTAGATTATGGGCCAATAAAATCCTGAATCGAAGACCTTTCTTGTTGTGTAATTGGCACCGCAGTGTCCCCTAGTGGGTCCACTGTGGCAAGCTTTGAGAATGTCAAAAGCTTCTTGCCCTAAAACACAACGCCTAATCACTTGGTCAGCACAGTTTTTAAACAAGAAAAGGGGTTCATCCCAGAAGTAATGTTTATACATCTTTGAAGAATTTATTTTCTGTTGGGACGGAAATTCCTTGACAATTAAACTTTCCGCATGGTAGTTTGCAAAATCTGCAAACCATGGGGTGGTATTATACTTTAAGAGCAATCGATCCATAGGGTTTCGAGAGGAAAAATGCATTCATTTAATTTCTGTTCTCCGAACTTATCTTGGTGAGGATTTTCAGTCGTGAAAGCTTGATCTGCAGCAAGATTTTCTGCTCCTTTTTTGTCTCGAACATCAATGTCATATTTTTGCCATTTTTGGTCTGTTTTGGGTTTAATTGGGTTATTTTAAGTATAAATGGATATGTGTATTTTACACTTATCACTTAGCATCCTTTTTAGTAAAGAGATAATTTATAGCAGAATGGTCAGTATACACTATGCTTTTGGACAAAACGAGATATGACCGGAACTTCTCAAAAGCGTACACTACGGCAAGTAATTCTTTTCCAGTCGTAGTGTAGTGTGCTTGAGCTTCGGTCATGGTTTTGCTGGCATAGTGAATTGGTTGGAAATGCTCGTTTTTTCGTTGCCCTAGGACTGCCCCTATTGCAAAGTCGCTTGCATCGCACATGAGTTCGAAGGGCAAGTCCTAGTCGGGAGCAATCAAAATTGGAGCCTCGGTCAATTTTCTTTTAAGTGTATTAAAGGATTTGATACACTCTTTTGAGAAGAAAAATGGAGTCTCTTTTTCAAGTAGGTGAGTCATTGGACGGGCTATTTTTGAGAAGTCTTGTATGAAACGTCGGTAAAAACCGGCATGCCCAAGAAAACTACGGACACCTTTCACAGTAGTCGAGTGAGGGAGCTTGGCGATAACATCAACTTTAGCTCGGTCGACCTCAATTCCCAACTTAGAGATTTTTTGTCCAAGAACAATGCCTTCCTTCACTATAAAATGGCTTTTCTCCCAGTTTAGGACCAAATTGGTGTCTTCACACCGTTTTAACATTTTGTCCAAATGGGATAGGCATGTAGAGAAAGAATCCCCGAAGACTGAAAAGTCATCCATAAACACTTCCATTGTTTTTTCAATCATGTCATGGAAGATTGCCATCATACATCGTTGAAATGTGCCAGGTGCATTGCATAGCCCAAAAGGCATGCGGCGATAGGCAAACGTTCCGTATGGGCAAGTAAATATTGTCTTTTGCTAGTCTTTCGGGTCTATGGGAATCTGAAAATAACCCGAGAAGCCATCGAGGAAACAATAGTATTGATTTCCCGCGAGTCTTTCGAGCATTTGATCCATGAAGGGAAGTGGAAAATGGTCCTTTAGGGTGGCTTCATTCAACTTTCTATAGTCAATGCACACTCTCCACCCTGTGACCAATCTGGTTGGTATTAAATCATTTTCATCATTTTTGACGACGGTCATGCCACCCTTTTTTGGTACACAGTGCACCAGGCTTACCCATGGACTGTCAGAGATCAGATAAATTAATCCAGCGTCAAGAAGTTTTTCAACCTCTTTTTTGATGACGTCGTGGATTTTCGGATTTACCCGCCTTTGATGCTGAACCGTCGTTTCGTAGTCCTATTCCATAAGAATTTTGTGGGTACAAAACTCTGGGTTAATACCCTTAATATCAGAAAGTTTCCAAGCGATGGCTGGCTTGTGGGACTTTAGAACCTCGATCAGAGCGGCCTTTTCCTCATTCTTTAAATCTTTTGCAATTATGATGGGCAACTTGTCGTTACCTTCCAAAAATGCATATTCTAAATGAGGTGGCAAGTCCTTGAGTTCAACCTCAGGGGGCTCATTAACTGAATATTTTTCATTGTTTGTTTCATAAATTTTAAGATCTTTTCTGATTTCCGGCAAATAATTTCCTTGGTTCGGAGGTGGTGAAGGATCACTATTAAGAATTGCTTTGAGGAGAAGAATGTCCTCTTCCAGATCATAATACGTTGGATCAACTTCCGGTGAAGTCGAATCATCCTCTATAGCAAGAAAAGAGTCGGCTTCTTCGAAAAGGAGAAATCACTGTCCCCGAATGGAGTTAAAGTCAGAGATGAAGTAGAAATGATTGGATCATAGTAAGGAGTGGGATTGCCACTTGAGATCACATTTGAGAAACCAAGAACTTCTTGAGAGTATTCTTCACAATCCATATCAATGACGTCAATTCAGTTTGCCGTCATATGATTGTAATTAGCCGTATATCTCGAAGTTTGGTCCAGATTAAATAGGATGGCCTCTTTGCCAACACAAAGGGTTATTTCACCTTCGTATACATCTATCAATGCACGACTGGTCTTTAAGAAACTCCTCCCGAGAATTAAAGGTACTCGGGGGTCTGGTTCAAAATCTACGACCACGAAATCTGCTGGAAACTAGAACTTTTCCACCGTTACATAGATGTCTTCGGCGATACCGATCGGTTCAGAAATTGAATGGTCCGCTAGTTCTAGTGTCATGAAAGTCGGGGTTAGTTCGGGAAGAGAGAGATTTTTCCATACGGAATATGGCATAAGATTAATGCTTGCGCCAAGATCGGCCAAGGCGTTGCATGTATTAATCCCGAAAAATTCACATGGAATAAGAAATCGGCCAGGGTCTCTAAGTTTTTTCAGTAACTTGTTAAGGATGACTGCCGAGCAATTCTCGTTCAATGGAGTTCTAGCCATTTACTTAAGTTTTCTTTGTTTCCTATTAAGGTTTTTAGAGTCGAGACGAATTTTGGCATGAGCATCAAGGCATCCGTAAAGCTAATTTCGAAACTCAAATCTCTAAAGATTTCATATAATTTCTCAATTTGGTCGTTAGCTTTTTCACGACGCCTTTCATCATTTCTTCTTGAAGGAAATGGAATTGATGCTTTTTGGTTAGGCATTGAAGCACTAACGGGAGCATTTATGGGCTCAGAGATTGATTCATGACGGACAACAGGGACAACCGGAGGTTGGACATTTTTGGTGCTTCCGTTATTAGTAGGAGGCATCGTGTCCTTTGTGACCTCGGTCTCACGTTCCACTACTATAGGAGAAGAAGTAGTAGGAATCATGGGTCCTTTGTGAGCAACACCACTTCGGGTGGTAATACCTTTCAAGTCCTCCTTCGGGTTAGTAACGGTGTTACTAGGGAGAGTTCCCGAAGTAGAGGCAGTATTAGAAGTGACAAATTTGGAAAGCATGTTGATTGCAGTATTTTATACACGTAAAATATAATATAAAATAATATAATCCCGAGAGTAATTAAGAAAGTGCATCATTAGCCTTGACATAATTCTCAAAATCGGTCTTTGAAACACCTTGCACTTGCTGAGCAGGAGCTTGATAAGGTTGAGCTTGGTAAACTGGTGGTTGACTAGTCGGAGGTTGATACACTTGTCCTTGGTAGAAGTTATTTCCACGGTTAATTGGAATTGGTTCCGCGGTTTTGGTTGAAATTATTTCTTGATTCTGATTGAAACGGTTTTGATTGTTTTGAATCGGAGGAAAACCAGGAGGTTTTTTTTTTTTTTTTTTTTTTGGATTTGGTTTGCAACCATCGGAGGTCTAAAATTTGTATTGCCTTGATTAAAATTGGCTGCAGCAGCTTGTGAAACGTACTCTTGAATGTTGTCATGATAAATGTTACCATTTGTGGCTGGACAATTTCTATACGAATGAGCACCTCCACAAGTTACACAACTCTGCTCAACCGCTTTTACGGGTGCGGGAGCTTGGGCTCTTTGCTTTTCGACAAGCATAGTCTTCATCATGTTCTTAAGTTCAGAAACTTCAGTTGTAAGAGCAACAACATCTGGTGAAATTCCGGGAGTAGATGAATTCGAACTCACTATGGCAACGTACTGCTTGTTTCGTGAATACGAAACCTTGGATTACTCTCGCTAATTCTCAGGCATTCACGAGGATGTAATCTAAAAAAAATTTCACCCACTAGCAGAATTCAATGATCTTGCTCATTAGCATTTCAACGCATGTAAAAACGTATCTTGTGATGGAATTCATAAAATCCTTGATGTGGGCATGCTCGAAGAAAGGTCATTAAATCATCCTTGCCCGTAAACGATTCGTCAAATCTTTGTTGAAATCTCGTGATTTCATTTCGAAGATTTGTCGTTTTTGAAGGAGGAAAGAATTGATTAATGAATTTTGAAACAAGATCATCCCACGTCAAAATTGATCGAGGAGGTTCTTTTTCTAGCCAAATCTGGGCTGAACCTTCAAGAGAAAATGGAAAAAGCATAAGCTTAATTGACGTGCTCGGGACATCCGGGAATCTCATCGTTGAGGTAATCTTATTGAAGTAACGGATGTGAGCATGTGGATCCTCTTTATCATGTCCAAAAAACTGTTTGTTTTGAACAAGATTGATCAAACCATGCTTCAACTCAAAATTAGCATTGATTTCAGGAATTACAATTGCATCCTCGTACCCCTCGGTGGGTGCTTGGAGCAATTGAGCCATAGTCCGGTTATCATCCATCGGAACTAGGGGAGGAGCTGGATTTTCAATCGGTTCTTCAAGATTAAAAGGTTCAACAAAAGCCGGTGGGGCTTGTTGTTGTTGATGGTGAAGATTACGAGATTGGGAACGCAGTGGCATTGCACTAAATAAGAAAAGGTACATAATTTTTTTCTTTTTGGTTTTTTCAAAGTTAAATTCACAATTTATTTTAATAACGGAAAACGAAATAAGACAACTTAATCCTTATAATCAACAAGCTTCTCGGCAACTCTTCGAAAAGAAAAACGCATAAAGGAGCGAAGGAATAGGAAAACGCGAAGCTATTAAAAACCTTTTTTCCTTTAGGGTCGTAGTTCCAAGGAACAACCCGCCTTATACCCCTCTTTGAGTTTGTTTATCTTTTAAAAGGTGAACCGTACCTCGCAAGTGACACAAAAGGTAAGTTTTTGATTCTTTGGTTCGGGAACTTATTAATGGATAATACTTCAGTTGAAAGTATTATATGTTGGTGTTCTTTTACCAACTTGATTGATTTTTATTGATAATTAAAGACAATGTTTTTATCTTTTTGGTTTTTCTCTTTTTTTTATGATAATTATACTAAAAAGAAAATGAAAATATTTTTGTACTTTTAGGGTTTTTTTTATAAAGCCAATAACTTCAAGAATGAAGGATCTTCAAAAACTAAGTTTCAAACAGTATGGATAATCGACTCACAGCCTCCCCGGCAACGGCGCCAAAAATTGGTTAAGTTTTAAACTAACACCTTTATATATATAATATATAATAAAATATATATAATAAGTATAATCTAAAAATAATCAATGAAACCGAGAAGTAGTATAGAATATTCCCGGGTCGTTTATCCCCAACGAGGCTGTGCTTGAAAATCGGTACAGTCGAAAAGTTGGAATTTGAATGGTATTAATGATTAAGAGGATTAGAAAGCTAAATTATCTACTAATGTGCAAAAACGATTACGAAAAAAACCTAAAAATTATGAGAAAAAACAAAATAAACGAGAGCACGAGCCCCGAACAAGGGGTCAAAAACCTAAATTCTTAAAAATTAACCCTACAAAGAAATTTTTACTTCTAATCTACTCTAGGTGACTAAAAATGAAGAATAAAAAAGACTAGACTGAAAACGGAGTTAAAACGAGCTTAAAAATGAGAAAACAAAAAAACGGGGCTAAATCCCGTTCTTTAAAAAGTAAAATTTTGCAAAAACGACCCTACGAAAGATTTTCTATTTTTCCTAAGTGAAAACTGATAAAATAAAATTTTCTAAAAAAGAAAAATATTTTTTTGATTTTTATTTAATTTATTATAATTAAAAAACAGTTTTAATAAAAATAAATGATTAAAAATAGTAAACGATTATGAAAAATTATGAAAAATTTAGGGAAAATAAGTTACACTACAAAGATCCTAAGAAAAATCTAAAATTGGAAAAACAGCTTATTAATAAGCTGTTTATAAGCTAAATGGTGGCTGTGGGCTTATAAGGCTAAATGGGCTTATATATTTAATTTAACAAACCTCTACCGGATGAGCTATTGTAGCACAGCGGTAGAGGTGTTGTTATAAAAGTGTTGGTTGATTTGGGTGAGGTCCCGAGTTCGAGTCTTGCTCACTCGGGGTCTCCCCTAATCCCAACGCTTTTATTCCTCATTTTTTTTACAACTTTTTGAAAAGACTAAAAATAAGCAACTTTAAAAAAGGAAAAAAATTTGTAACTTAGAAATAAGCACGAAAAATAAGCAAAAGAAGGGACAGTAAGCTAAATTTACACTAAGGACATTTTATCTAACTGTTTGGCTTTTTTTAAGACAAGCAAGCAATGCAAACTTGAAAATAAGCTAACATAGACACTAAGCTACACTAAATAAGCACTTTTTTTTTCTTTACTCAAATAAGCCCTTAAATAAATACTTTTAAGCTGACAGTTTGCTAAACCAACTAAAATGCTTTTTAGCTCAAAATTGCTAACTGTCTAAGGCACATGGACAAATAAACAAATGCAATCCTATATTAACATCTAATAAGAAAAATCATTCAGAAATAAGCTAGCAAACCAAACAAATAAGCACAAAAAGCAAGAGAGAATAAGCACACAAAAGGGCAGCTTAAGCTATTTTAACTAAAACTAAAAAAAAACTAACTGCTATGCTCACTAGGGGCAAAATAAGCTAAGGGAAGCAAAGATAAGCTAAGAAAGCTGGACACCTAACCCTAATAAGACAATGCAGACACAAATAAGCTAATAAAACAGCCAGATAAGCTAAGAAGTCAAAATAAGCAACAAGCCAATAGCTAGAAATCAAGTAGTCAAAAAGGCACTTAAGGGCTTAAATTTAAGCACTCTAAAGGGACACTTAAGGCTGGGGCTTGCTAGGGCTTAAAGCTCAGCTTATGAGTTTCCTAAAAAGGCAAAAATCTAAGAGTAAAAAACAAGCAAGAAAGAGGAGGTTGAAAAGTGGCTGCTAGCACCAGGGGACTTTAACTAGGAAAATTTTTGCTAAAAGCCAGCTTAGAAATAAGCTGGTAAATAAGCTCAAAATTTTAAACCAAGTCCAAACACATTGACACAAGCTGCTAATGAGCTTGTGCACAAAAAACTAGAAGCTAAAACACTATTTTACCATCTGATTTTTGCAATTGAAAATGAGTAGTTTTGACTTTTGAAAAACACTAAACCTATGTTGACAGATTTATACTTTGACAAAACCAAATCAAAAGGGACTCTACTACTGAAATGTAACACTTAAAACAACACTCAAAACCTGGTTTAAAAGATTTAAAACTAGCAAGCTCTCAAAAGCTGATTTGGACAATCAGTTTTAAGATGTTTATAAAGGAACTTGAAAAATACTTTAAGACATTATAACTTTTGAAAAACAGATTACTTAGTGCTTAATATTGCCTGACAAAGCTCACTCAATGACCCATTGTGCCTTTAACCCATTTTGACCCATATTGACCCCTTGTGCCAAACACCCCTTAAAAGATTTAAACTCAAATTTTAAACTATAAAAAGCTGATTTAAGCACATGAATTTAAAAACAAATAGCAATCATGCAAAGATAAACTGAAATAAGCACAATACAGGAAATAATAAGCACTCAAATAAGCCAAGTTGCAATAAGCAGTTTCAAGGCAGATATGACATATATGAGCTAAAACACAAACAAGATAAATCAAAGCATCAAATAAGCAACAAATAGCATAAACAAGTACAATAAGCAAGAAAATAAGCAAAAATAAGCAGTTTCTACAGTAATTAAGCAGAAATGTAATAAGAGACTTACAAATGCCTTTGCTCTAAACAAGGCTAAAGGGGCTCAAAGAGCTTATCTACAAAGCTCCAGCTTGTATAAAACAAGCTGGTAAGTCCATAAGCCCATCCCAAATTGGCTTATCATCCATATTTTGCTGAGGTACTTTTGAGGGGAGGATTCTTTTTGTGTTTTTCTTTAACAGCTTTTATACTTAAGTCTTTTTTTAAGTTAAATAAGATGTAAAACAGCTTATGAAAATCTAAGTGAGCTTTTAAAAACAATGAACAATCCTTAATACTTGAAAACAAATTAATAAAAACTCAAACTTAAATTTCATTCATAAAAAAAACAGATTACAATTTAGTTGAAAAATAACTTAAACTAGGTTAAACTAAAGCTAAAAACTAAGATAACTACTAACTGCCACTAAAGGCTTACAAATAAGCTTATTTATACTAGTACTAGGAAGCTTCTAGGTCTTGAAACATTGGCCACTTCTTCTTGTGTTTCTTTGTAGAGAGAAAACACAAAGTGTTTTTGTTGTATAAGAGAAATCTCAAATCAATCCTAGCCCTTAAATTTGAGTAATGCCCAAGTGAATTATCACAGCCGTTGATGGTTTTGTAGCCTATGGTTATTGAGGGGATTGCCAACATGGCTTTGACCATGTGGGGGTAGGGTTTGCTGGTGGTGATGGTTTTAAATGCTAGGGAACAGGAAACGAGGTGTGAGGGTGACAGGAAGGTGAGGGTGGGTTTTTGGAGGGAAGACATTGAAGGAGATAAACAGTAGTTTATCTATTTGAATGGGGACAAGGGTAAGTTTGGGTATTTGGCATAAATAGCCCATCAACTCATATGTTGTATTTTCAAGACAAGTCCTTGGTGGGGAGTGAAGTTTTAGGGTTTTGGCAGGTTTGCCCCTTGAGGGTTATATGATCTCTTTCACCACACGTCCTTGTGGTGATACAACTATAAGGGGTTGGCAGTTTTGGTCCCCCATGGTTATATATGGTTTTACAAATTTCATCCTTGTGGGTATAACAATGGCTAACAGTTAGGCTTATACATTGGGCCGGTTATAATTATGAAAGGAAATGGGCCTTTTAAGGTCTTCATTAAATATACTAATGGGCTTATCCAGCCCATTAGAATGGTACGGGTGGGGCCCATTAAGTATTCTCATATTATCGGTTAACCTGTTTTGATCGCTGATTTTTTTGGGTTGACTTTGACTTTGACTTTTGTTGACTTTGGCTTCGATTTGACTTTGTCTTTTCACGCTTCTCCATTCCGTGCTTGATTTTATCCGTTTTTGCTTGATTTTTTTGTCCTTTTCTCGGATATCCGTTTCCTGCACAAAATAAGTGAAAACATACAAATACAATGTATTTTTGGTATGTTTTTTGTCATTTAAGTCCGATTTTAATGGTGAAAGGTATGTGTAATTAAACGCATACCACACCACAAAACCCGTGCCAGTCTCGTAGACTGAAAAAACCCCTTATCCATTAGATTTAATATTAACATAGGTTTAGCATAGGTTTAGTATAAATTAGAACTAACTTAGATTGGAAAACCAATGTATTAATTAAATTGAAAGTGTTTCTCGTTCTTTGTGATCGACACCTTACTTACCACGAAACTCCCATCGATCGGGTACACTGCCCGTTAAAGTGTTGTTTTTGGTAAAGTCGACAAAATATAAATTTAAAACTTGAATCATAATTTACAACCACACAACGACACATCAAGTTTTTGGCGCCGTTACCGGGAAGTGAAAATTAATCTTAATTTTTATTTGATATTTTGGTTTTTAGCATTAGATTAGATCTAACCCTTAGGATTAGTGTAATTTAGATTAGTGTATAATTCTATATATTTGTGTATTAATTGCTTGTATATTTATTAGTTTAGTTGTTTGTGTGTTTTAATTATTTTCATAATACACTATTCTGGTTGATAAACCGATACGGCGTATCCACTTCCATCGGATACGGCGTATCCAACTTTCTGTCCAATACAGCGTATTCATTCAAAAGATTAATACGGCGTATTCAGTTCTATTAAATACGGCATATCGATCATCTAATACAGAATCATAAACTAAATTTTAGTATTTGGTTTCCGTGCTTATTTTTTCTATCTTTCTACAGATCAAATCCTGCTGATATTTTTATCTTTGTTACAAAGCATAATTATCAGAGCTAGTTGATTGAAGAAAGCAATGGCAGATAACGAGATGAAACCAACCACGAAAGAATTCACAACTAATGACCAAGCAAATTATTATTCGGGAATTACAAGTATTAAGGTAAATGGAAAGAATGCTTATGAGCTGAAAGGAAAATTCCTTGATGATTTGCACAAGAACGCTTTAAGTGGAACTAACAGAGAAGACGCGGTTAAGCATATCGAGTACTTCCTCGAATTAATTTACCCAATGTAAATCAAGATAAACTAAGAGTTGTTGTTTTCTCAATCTCTTTGGTTGGAGATGCATGGAAATGGTTTGATAAGATTAAAGGATTGATTGATAGTTGGGTTGATTTAACTGCTAAATTTTTTAGAAAATACTACCTGCCTTTTCGCACTGGCAGAATTAACACCCTAATAACAAAGTGGACCCTACTAATCAAAAGTTCGAAAACTGGTTGGCCTCAAAGTTTGTAAACTACAAGACGATGGATATATTCACTAAAGGAGCTTTGTGAGATTATTGGAAATTGGGAAGTGACAAAATTAAGCCAACAAATGAAGAACCTTCCAATCTTGAGGAAACTAATCACGATGATGAATAAGAAATCTGTGAAATCTTTAGGATTGAAACAAACCTGTTTGATTATGAAACATCGTTGTGCGAAAAATTCAAAGAGTTCAATTACCTACTCAAGATATATCTTGATCTCCTTACTAAAGACATTGAAGGATTCAAGACTTATAAAGAATTTAAGGATGATTGGATTAATGAATGGAACCAAGATGTGCCATGGGTGCATGAAAAGCCATAGATGGAAGATGGAGCATGGAAAGAACCAACACCAGTTAAACATTGTTGCAAGCCTTTCAATTATAAAATTGGATGTTCAGAATGGCCAACCTGTAGTTGGAAGAATGATGGATACTATAATAGAGGAAACTTGTTGGGAATAAAAGGCTTCTTAACTGTTACTACTGCTGGTTCAAGTTACTGCTGCTAGTTACGAAGATTACTACTGCTGGTTATACTTTCTACTGCTGATGAAGACTGCAGGAAATACTCATTACTACTGCTAGATATATAGTTACTACTACTAGTATTAGTTACTACTGCTAGAAGAGTTCCTGCTGTCAGTTATAAGTTAGTACTGTTAGTTATATGTTAGTACTACTGATGTGACAAGAATGAGATATTTTAAGAAAAGATATGTATGTATAAAAAACGCATTGTAAGCCCATTAGGGTTCCTTGGTGTATAAAAGGAGACCCTAGGGCATGTAGGTTAGCATGTCAATATCTCATCTTCGTATATCATCTAGAAATTGTTTTGTTATAGCTTCAAGGTTTTGTATAACCTTAACACTATTAAGAGTGTTCGTATTAATATATTGAGGCTGAAAGTTTAGTATTATACAATCTTGTTTATTACTATTTTATTGCTTATTCTTCTTAATATCATAGACTAGATTCCGCATAGTCTTTGATATATTCAATCAAAGTTTCTATCACAGTTGTCTTGGATTTATTCAATACAACTAAGCCTTTTACAAGCTAAGCAAGATCTATTCAAGTGGGATCAACACTTGCCTGGAGCTTACATTATTGGAAACCCACTCCATTATCAGGATTATAAATGGTACGATGCCTTAAAGGATAGCGAACTGAAACAAGAAGCTTTAAGAAATAAGGCTATCATGGAAAGATTAATCAATGAAGACGATGAATCAAGTAATGAAAGATGGAGAAATTAGGACAACTTTGAAAATACCAATAGAGATCGTAGTGAATGGGAATATGAGAATGAAGATGGAAATAATGAAAGACATGAGATATGTGGTAATGAAACTCGAGAGCTGTCAGTTTTCCAAATTAAAAGATATATGATAATCAAGTATTCATTCAAAGATGACGAAAAGTACGTTGCTATAAAGGAAGATGAGTACGACGATTTTGCAAGCACTAGTGAAGAAGCATGCCGAGCATACTAAGAAATCTTTCGAATGATGGACGAAGGATGGATAGTAACCAGAGACGAGTAAAAGGAAGCTGAAGAACAAGTCTAACTTAAAGACTTCACTGTAAACAAAAGTTCTTCCTAGGAGACAACCCGGATTGTTATTTAATTTTATCGCGTCTGTCTTCCAAGACATCAACACAGCGTATCCGATCCATACCATACGGCGTATTGATTATCAAGACGTTATTAGTCTTTATTTTATGCACTTTAAAATATATTATTGTCAATTCTAACAATACGGCGTATTCATGCACATGATATGGCGTATTCGGCAGACTGGCCCGTATTTAGATACTTTTTACAGGTTTCTGTACGGCGTATTCCACTTTATGGATACAGCGTATTAGTCTCATGTACAGTTTGTTTAGTGTATTTAAATTAACCGTAGGTACCAAATAGTTTCCTATATTTTATGCAGGACCTCGTGAAGAGAAATCGACGAATATTGGTGGAGAATCTACAAATCTAGAAATCTTGAAGTGTTGGAGTCTTGATACCTCAAGACGGCTGTTCAACACGAATTCTTGCTTAATAAATCTACATGGAGAACCTACCGAGCAAATATCAGGGGAGTTTCTTATTCTAATTCTTTTTTAATTCCCGTATTTAAAGTTTTATTCATACAACGAGGACGTTGTATAATTCAAGTAGGGGGATGGGAATTAGAATGTATACTTGTCCTATTTTTCACATCAAAATGCTTAAATTATGCTCAAATTAAAAAAAAATTCAAGCATACTTTTGTGAAATTACCTGTTACATAACCCGCACACAATAATCCTTATTAGATATTGTGAGGATTTAACCTTATCCGCTTCTAAATGTTTACCCAAATTCTACAAAAATATGAGTGTGCCGGTGATGTAGTAGACTTTAGAACTTGGCTTGGTATATCTATTCGAGATCACAGTGACGAGTTCTATGGATTTAGATGGAGTAACTTGTTTAAATTGGTAAATTTTTAGGATTACACCCAAAAAGCCTATACATGTTGTTTATTAACTAACTACACTGGTTAGTTAACCCCCGTATATTCCCTTTGTTTACTCTCACTATAAGAGAAAGATGCCCCTAGAACAACCCGTAGAGCCAATCCTTTAGGAATTACACCAACTATTTGTTTCGTTGCACCTTTACACCTTAGCCTACCCTGTTAGATTAAGTTTAATTTACAGTTGGTAGTTGCTTAAAGTGTAAAGTATGTATTTCCTGAGTCTTGTGTCATTTTCTATCTTTGGTACGGTTGGAAGAAATTTACACATTGCAAATGGGAATGTATAATGTAGTCAAAACTCATGTATTTTTACTACCATCACAATTATTGGTACGTCCTAAGAGTGAAGATTATCGAAGGAATTATCTGGAAATATTATGCTCGTGAATATGGTCAAATTACACCGAGATTTGTAGTTAGTATGATGAAAAAAAATCAAAAAAATTAGGAAAATCACAAAAAAGAGGAGGAAAGTTTGAAGATAATCGTTTCGCAAAAGCATTACCGAAGGAATTATTTGAAGGATCGATTATTCATTGATACGTCTTATAAATCAAAGATGTAAAGTTTTGTATAAAGTGGTAGATATCGCCACTTGTCTTGTAAAAGTATGTAAAGTATGGGATGATTGGGAAGTTGACCGTTACGGGAACGCCAACTTTGGTTGTTGTTTTTGATCTATGATCAAGACGTCTGTAAATAGTTGTGTCTTAATCGTGGTAACGGTCAGGAAAAGTGTCTAGCAACTTGTATCTTAGACTTAATCTATTTGCTTCATAATTTTTATTTAACAACAATTTATTTCCCTTTCCTAATCATTAATCATGGGTTTTAAGCGAATAAGGATGTGATCGAGCATGCATGTCTATTCCGTCGTTACAGCCATGTATGCATGTCTCAGCTGCCTTGTTGGTTTATTACTATTGGTGAAAGTTAGAAGATTCCTACCCTATATCATTCTTCATCCTAACCCTTGGTTAAACTCGAATGAGGATGTGATCGAACACACATGTCTATTCCGTCGTTACGGCCATGTATGTGTGCTTCAGCTGCCTTGTTGGTGTGGTACTTTTGGTGAAAGATTGTGTTAGAAATACGAAAAGTATCGGTCACTACCAATATAGTTAGTCATAGCTTGTAGATTAATCATATGTAATGTTAGTAAGCTAACCGGGCCAAAGACACATGGAAAGCCCAAGAGTAAGCCTAAGGCCGGTTATAGCTTAAAGTATTTATACCCTCTCCACACATGGAGAGGGTGTTGGTTGTTCGTTTTCTCATACACACTTAATCTAATATTCTCTTCTTTATTTCTCTCTCTAAGTGTTAATCCAGCCACATCTTTCTAACTCTAAAACTCTCAACTAATTCCATCCTTAATGTGTTAAGATATTCTACAATTGGTATCAAGAGCCATGGGGTGTTTGTGAAGGTTTTGTGCGTGTTTTTCTACTCTTTTTGCTCGTTATTTTGGTTCGATCCATTCAAAAAGTTTTCACTTTTTGAGGGTTGAAAAACCATAAATCTTTAAACTTTACTCTTTATTTATCTTTGTTTAGGCTAGAAGTACAAGTAAATCTTTGAAAAACCATCAAAAACTTCATCTTTTTTAGTCTTTTTGGTTAGAAAAAGGGTTTTGTACCAAGAATCTTGATTTCAAATTTTTCGTGTCAAAAATGTTAAAGTTTGTGTTTTTAAGGTTTTACTAGTCTTAGATAGGTAAGAAGTACAAGAAAAATCAGGTAAAAACGTCAAAAAGTGAGTCTTTTTAAGATTTTTGGTTTTTGAGTCTCGAAGTGTATTAGGCGATTTATACGTTTCTTCAGGCAAACTATACGTGATTTTCCTTAAGGCGATGTATACGTAGTTCAAAGGCGAATTATACGTGTTTTTCTATAGGCGAATTATACGTGTTTTTCTATAGGCAAATTATATGTATCTTTCTACAGGCGATTTATACTTAAATTACCAAGGGAGATTCATACGTATTGTTACCAAGGGCGATTTATACGTACATCACCAAGGGCGATTTATACGTAAATTACCAAGGGCGATTTATACGTATTGTTTCCAAGGGCGATTTATACGTATTGTTTGCAAGGACGATTTATACAAAGGCGAATTAGAAGTTTGTTCATTTTCCAAGGCGAGAATTGTAGTACATTGTTTCTTAAGGGAGATTATCACGCTTAGTTAGGGTTGATTTATACACTTTCCTAAGGTTTAGTTATACAGTTGTTCTTTGATTTGTAAAATAACATGAAAAATTTGATTTCTAAGTTTTATCAAGAATACTAAAAATCCCGTTGTATTCCAAAGACTCGATATTCATTAAGAACCTTCATTTAACATAACAACCTCCAATCACTGTATGATCATTTTGTCTTTTCATATTAAAATGGATTCAATTATTCCACTTGGACAAAAGAATACTCTTGCTGAGTATATGATGCTCTCTGGTGCTGATAATCATCCACCTATGTTGGACAAGGACCTGTATGATTCTTAGAAAAGTTGAATGGAACTTTACATGCAAAATAGAGAGCACAGAAGAATGATACTTGAATCAGTTGAAAATGGTCCACTCATTTGGCCTACTGTTGAAGAGAATGGAGTAATCAGAACAAAGAAATATGCATAATTTATCTGATGTGAGAAAATTCCAAGCTGATTTTGATATAAAAGGATACTACTATCATCTTCAAGGTCTACCACTGATATCTATTCACTTGTGAATCATCACAGAGTTGCTAAAGATATATGGGAGAGAGTTTAATTACTGATGCAAGGTACGTCTTTGACTAAGCAGGAAAGAGAGTGTAAGCTGTATGATGCATTTGATAAGTTCACTTACATCAAGGGGAAAAAAATCACAAGTATTACTTGAGATTCACTCAGCTAATAAATGATATGAACATATACAACACAAAACTAGAGCAATTTTAAGTTAATACAAAGTTTCTTTAAACAGAGTCTTACACCAGAATGGGTATGTTTGTGGACTGATGTCAATCTCTGTGAAGGATTTTGCATATACCAACTTTGTCAGCTTCCATGCATTATCATGAACAACACGAACTCCATGCCAAATGAAGTCCGTCTTTTGACCGCGTTTGAACACATCAATATCCACTTGCATTTGTTGTAAATCATCAAATAACACCACCTCACTTCAACACTTATCAGTTCTTCATACAACAATCCTCAGATTCAACAACAGTTTTCACCATCTCAATATGGATCAATTCATCCCAATCAACACTGCTCATCAATTTATTCATCACAACCTTAATTCAATCATTCATCAGTTCAACCATCAAATCTATATCAGTCTCAATTGAATCATCAAACCTCATATGTTTCATAATTTGCTTATCAGTCACCTTAAGCTACTACACAACCGATGACTAAGTCACCTCTTGTGGACTCAAGTTTTACTGTTTTTGTATTCTCTCCAGGAGATGATCCAATTGCTTGTCGCAACAAAGTAATGGCTTTTCTAACAGTTGTAGCTTCTTTAAGGTTTCCCTCAACCAACATTCAACTTAGAACCTCCTCTAATCCAAGAAACCAAGCTACTATTCAAGACGACAGAGTCATAGTTCAATAAGTATAGGGGAGACAAGGTCAAAGTTATTCTGATACCGGGTATAAGAGTAATGCTACTAGTTTTGGGGGAAATAATGCAAGTGGATAAGCAAGGGTTGTTAAATGCTACAACTGTCAAGGTGAAGGACATATGGCTAGGCAATGCACTCAGCCTAAGCGACCGAGGAATGCAGCATGGTATAAGGAGAAAGCAATGTTAGCTGAAGCTCAAGAAGCTGGACAAATTTTGGATGAAGAGCAACTCGCATTTCTTGCAGATCCAGGGGTTCCAAATGGTCGAGCTATTCAGATAATCATTCCAAACAATGCTGCTTTTCAGACTGAGGATCTTAATACTTATGATTCTGACTGTGATGATATCTCGAATGCACAAGCGGTTCTCATGGCCAACATTTCTAACTATGGTTCTGATGTTATCTCAGAGGTACCCCATTCTGAAACCTATCTGAATGATATGGAAAATCAAGGTGTGTAGGCAATGCAAGATTTTGAACAACCACCAACTGTGGATTTTACAGATAATGAGATATATAGTAATAGTAATATCATTCCATACTCTCAATATTTGCAAGAAATACAACATGCATATGTTCAAGATACTCATTTGCAAGCACAACAAGATTCAATGATTTTATCTGTGATAGAACAAATGTTAGAACAAATAATTAATCATGTAAATAATTGGGAAAAGTCTAATAAGGAACAGAATAATGAATCAGTAGCCGCTGAGCTAGAGGGATATAAAGAACGAGTCAAAACATTTGAACAACGTCTTAATATTGATTTAAGTAGTCGTGAAAAAAATGATTGATTCTCAAATGGATGATATGATTAAGGAGAAGCTTGCACTGAAAGAACAAGTTGACTCACTTGAGCAAAATCTTTCTAAACAAATCAAAGAAAAGGAATGTTTATTGCAAACATTCATCATTTTCAAAGGTGAATCCAAAGAAAAGAAAGATAAATATATGTAAAACAAAATTGATTTGGAAAAGAAGATAAAGGAACTTGATAATATTCTTTTTAAAGTGGGTTAATCTGCTCAAACAGTACACATATTAACTAAACCAAAAGCCTTCTATGATAATATACACAAACAAGCTCTAGGTTATCAAAATCCGTTTTATCTTA
>BQNB010025734.1:0-59323 GCA_026074375.1 Tanacetum coccineum
CTATGTGAATCAAACTTTTTCTAGTAAATGAATTGACGACTTAATCAGAAAGATAGTAACTATCTGATTCACTCTTACCATGTTGTCTGCTTTGAGACGTTTCTGTAATGAGAACTAGCAAGCATGGTAAATCTAATAGATCTGTGTTAGAAGATCCTACGCTTTGAGCTGGAAACCCTGTCAAGAAGATTCTTTAAATCTACCTGATCATAGGTACAATATTTATACTGTAAAACGGTCCTACAGAACCGGAGGTTAATCTAACCAAATCCGGACGAATGACAAAGCCATATTCGTCCACCCGCTTTATTGCTAACTGTTTTATTTCAGGATACATAAAGATGGAGATGGTGATACCTCATTCCAGCTGAAGTCGAATTCATTACCACATGCTCATGCTCAAACTACAAAGACATTCTATAAGCATCAAGATTCAAGAATCATGAAAGCTCAAGAATTAAAGACAAAGACTTCCGCACAAACTCTGATATACAAGATCTTCCTTCAAAGATATCAAGTCTATCAAGGGAGATTGTTAGCAAGCTTTCAAGATGATGCAAAGTATGAGCATGTTGGTCAAGACACAAGATCGCAAGGTGGCAAAGACGATCAAGACGGAAGGATAAAGATTTAAAGATCTCGGACGGAAAAGACGAAGTCTAAAGACAATGACAAAGGCTCAAGATCAAAGATCACAAAGCATGAAGGAACAAGCCTACAACGTAGACAGAGACAAAGATCACAAGAGCTTAACGACAATAGCAATCTCATTGATCTCACGAGGGAGTGTCACAATGAACTCACTTCGGGGGAGATTGTTAGCCTCAAAATATTGAGTCGAACAATGGAAGTTCGTTCATAATTATATTAGGTCTCAGTCACTAAATTAATATACGTTGTATTAGGCTAGACGGGTAAACGGGCTCTTATTTGTAATCTAATCGGTCACGTGTATCGGGCGAAAGCCCAAGTAAACCCGAGCCTGGCCCGTAGAATTACTAAAGGCATGCAAGCCTTTTAGTCTTCACTATAAATACCCCTCTCCAAGGAAGGAGAGGGTGTTGGTTCATTTGTAAGAATTCCATTTGCATTAATTCTCACTAACATTTGATAATTTTGGCAATGTAATCATACCATCTTTCATCTCTCTACTTTCTCTCTCTAACTCTCTCTAAAAAGCTTCTCCATATTTTCGACACTTATTTTCGTGTTTCAATATGAAGTGAAAGTGATTATAAGGTAACCTACAAAAAAGGATGCTAAGGCAAGACTCATGCGGTGGATCCTATTGCTCCAAGAATTTGACATTGATGTTCGAGACAAAAAAGGAGCAGAAAATCTTGCTGCAGATCATCTTTCAAGACTGGAAAATCCTCACCAAGATAAGTTTCGAAAACAAGAAATAAAAAGCATACCTCTCGAAACCCTTGATCCTATTGCTCTTAAAGCTGATAGTACCCCATGGTTTGCAGATTTTGCAAACACCATGCGGAAGTTTTATTGTCAAGGGAATTTCGTCCCAACAGAAGAATATTTCTTCAAAAGATGTTTAAACATTAATTCATGAACACCCCTTTCTGTTTAAAAAACTGTGGCCTGACCAAAGTGATCATCAACTTGTTTTCGGGAAAAGAAGCTTATAGACATTCACAAAGCTTGCCACAGTTGGACCCACTTGGGACACAAAGGTGCCAATTACACAGCAATAAAGATCTTTGACTCAATTCTATTGCCTCACCATCTACAAGGATGCCCACGACTTTGTCACCAACCCCTATGTGACATTTGTCACACGTCAAGGAAAGATTACGCAACGAGATGAATGCCGACAAAACACCATCCAAGTTTGCGAAATCTTTACAATCTGGGGCATTGATTTTATGGGGCCGTTCCAGTCTTCAGAGGGACAAATACATACTCGTGCGTTGACTACTTGTCAAAATGGTTTAAGACAAAAGCGACTACCACATTCAATGATGCCCCAGTGGATGCAAACTGTTTAAAACGTCTCTTTTGTCTCGATTTGGTGCCCCGACTATCATAAGGATCGAGGAAACACACTTTTGCAATACCAAGTTCACAAAGGTCATGCTTAAGTACGGAGTCACACACCGTCCTCCTCCACCGCTTATCACCCACAAAACAAGTGGGCAAGTTGAAGGTGTCAAATCGGTGAGGTTTAAAGCAATTCTTGATAGAACCGTGGAGAAAATCGTGCCTCCTGTCGGAATACAAACTAGATGAAGCTCTAAGGGTCTTCCACACAGCTTACAAAACACCCACCGGGTGGTACTCCGAATAACTTGTGTATGAGAAGGGCCCAAAGTCATCTCCGATCGAAGTTAGAGCACAAAAGCCTACTGGCGTGGTGACCCTTAATCAAGCATACAAATTTTGATGTTCAAACTGCGGTGATCACAGGAAAGTTCAACTGAAAAATTGAAACTAAATTAACTTCGTGATTAGTCCTACGGAAAACTCTTTAATCTATATTATAAAACCAAGGAGGAACCATGATGGCTAAGATTAAAAACCGCTATGGATTCAACGTTGGTGATTCGTGTTCTCCCTCTTCAACTCAATACTGAATATTTTCTCGGGCAAGATAAAATCCCTTTGGTCTTGACCAATTCAACATTGTTCAAGTATATCCTTATGGCACTGTCGAGTATATCTCAAAACTCCTGCCCAACTTTAAAGTGAATGGTCATCCGTATAAACACTACTTAGGGAGGGGACATCACAAACCAGGTTGACCCGGACCTCCAACATTCCCCATGGACCAATAAATTAGGGGGACGGGTCCAAGCGCCGAGAAACCTAAAACAAAATCGCTTCGTGGGATGCACCCCAATGCTTATCAGTATAGTAATAATAAGTGTTTTTGTGTGAGGAGGCTACATTTTCCATTTACCCGTGTTTTTCCTTTTTTTGTGTGCTTTTGTTGTATGTCCAGATTTCCCAGATTGTGAAGACTCATCTACAAGAGTTTCACATCTCAATACAAGCTTCATTTGGAAACCAGTAATCCAAATCAATCGACTAACGTTTTTATCTTTTTGGCACACTTCATAAACTGGCCTTAGATTACGTAGGGTACCACCCCCCTTTAAAACATCGAGTGACGATGTTTAGTTCTAGTAATGGGGGGGGGGGGGGGGACCTTCGATTTGATTTTTGCCTGCATTCGTTTGTTATCGACGTAATCCCGTTTTTAACCACCAATTTTTTGCAAAAATACCAAAAAAAATTTGAAAAATATTAAAAATTTTCAAAAATCAAATAAGTTTTCTGTCACATTTTGACTTTCCTAATGGGTAAAGAATGATAATAATTTTTAACACGCTCGGCGTGTTGAGGCCCCAAGCTAGATTCCTCAACGTATCGCTTGAAGCTAAGCTATCATCACGAATCGATATGCTTCGAATTTTATAATAAGGTGCATAAACAATAAGTTATAGAGTTAAAAATAAGTTATGTACTGAGCAGATTCTTCTAAACTTATATGAGTAACTTGTGGCTTTATCTCCCAATAGCTTATAATCCACCCTAATCATACGTGCTCAATTCAATTGCCCCAACTAGTCAAAATCGATGTTTTAGAAAAAAGCTTCAAATTTGTACCTTGATTCTCTTAAAGCAGAATTTTTCAGTTCCTGAGTAATTGAAAGTTTAAAATGCCAAAGAATTATGAAATGAGTTTATTATTTCAAAAATGCATGAATATTGAAACATTTGCCAATGAAGCATACATTTGAGTATATGGAGCAAGTAAAAGATGTGTCGTGATATCCCACTCCGCTAACCACGAGGTGGGGGTTCAAACTAAGACATCTTTACTTCTAGGGATTTGGTGTGTATGTATATCTCACCAGAAGCAAGGTCTAGGTGAGGGTTCAAACTAAGACACAACTCCATAGCCATATTAGGAAAAGGTGTTGATGTGATTTCCCACCTACGCTAGTAACGGGGTGGGTTTTCAAACTAAGAACACCGCGGTCCGTTGGTTTTGAAAACCTAACCCAAAAGTGATCGAGGCCTAGTTATGAGTTCAAACTAAGCAAACGCATACCTAGCTTTTAAGAACTTAAGATTATAATGATGAAGATGATGCAAAGTTTTCTACAGTTAAAATCTATCATTAAAATCAAGTTACCAGGTCCTAAATAAGTATGTTCTTTGAGTCATGATTCATCATGAATCAACAACTTGGAAATAAGATGATCAATGGTTTGAGTTGAAATGAGTACACACAATTTTAAAATCATATTATTCAATGTTGGTAGTTAAAGGTTCCCACAATGATAGTTGAGTGCTTAGCAATTTAGACTTATATGACAAATGAACTTTGTTTAATTGCTTGTTTTGAGCTAGTGAAAAATCGGAACGATGATTTATCCGTCAGGACATCCTGTAGATTATTCTATGGCGTATTTCTCATTCTAAGAACCTAAAGTTGATATTAAATAAAGGAAGTCAAACAGGTAGTCAAGAAAAGGCAAAGGAAAAACCAAAAATAGATATGGATAGTTTAGTGTATAGGATAAAAAATGTGAGAAAACGGGACTTGTCGAAGCTTTTGATTCATTGATTCCCTGACGAACACTTAGCTACTAATTCAAAGTTATTAGTCGAGGGGGATTGAGATTACCTTATTTTCTGTTAATGTTATACTTTCATAACATTGCGTGATGACACGGTAATACCTTAGAAAGGGGATTTTGGTATTGTTTAATTACACATACACTTTACCTTTAAAAACAACTAAATTAACCAAAAACGGGACATAAATGCCAAATATACGCTTGTTTTGCTAATTGTGTTGTGCAGGAACGGATATCTAAGAAAAAGACGAAAAACGAAGCCAAATCGACAAAACCGGACATGGAATGGAAAAGACTGTGAAAGACAAAGCCAAATCGAAGCCGAAAAGTCAATCAAGTCAAAAAGTCAACAGAAAAGTCAACTGGTCAAAGTCAAAGTCAACCCCGACAAACCCGAAGCCAAAAAGTCAAGAAAAACAAGTTTAGGGACTAAACTTGTTAAATCCCTAAACTTATTTAAAGAAGAAAAAAAGAAGAAAAGAAAGAGAAGGACCTAAACTGCCTATTTGCCAAAGAGATACCCCAAGGGCCATTTCTGCCAATGGCAAAGACTTGTACACCCAAGGACTAGTGGTGCAAAGGGTCTTATAACCCTTGGGGGGTTGTTTTGCCAAATCCCAAAACCCTTTAACCCACAAGGACCAACCTTGCAACACCCCTTATAACCTTAAGGGGCCATTTTTGCCAAATGGGTAAACTTGTGCCCTGTCACCCCCAACCTTTATAAACTGTTTTCCCGCCCAAGCACAAAACCCCAATCACGTGTTCATCTTCCCCACTTTACCCTGCAACACTCGAAAAACACCAAGGATAAAACCCTCACTCTCACTCCACTAAACCCCTTATTGCCACCCAACGGCAAACCCTAGAAAAACAAAAGATTCAAGTCAATATCATATGAATTGGCCACAAGAAGAATAGAGGCGTATGATGAGTTTGGTTTTTCCTTTCACAAGACTAACACAACAAAGAACCACAGCAGCCTATAAATGTGTCAAGAAGGCAGAGTGAGTTAGAGAGTAAGTTTTTGATTTTCAGTTGTAATTTTTCTATTTTTAAGCATTTTCTTTTGAGTTTTCCAAATTCAGCTTTAAATACTTATGCTTTGTATCCTTTAGCTTGTACTTTACCATTTTGAGTAATAAAATTCAGTTCTCAAGTTTCTTTGTTCTTTGATTTCAAATTTTAAGCTGTTTGCACCAAATAAGCTCTAATAAGCTCATTTGAGCTTATTCTTGTTAAAAAGCTCAAATTCAGTTAAAAACTTGTTAAAAGTCATTTACTTACTAGTTTTGTCCAATTTAAATCAAATCATGATCACTTGAGTTCATTGGATTCATTTTGGAAGCAACAAGGAGTTAATAAGCTTTTAAAAGCTTATTGAGCTTATAGCTCAGGTTTAGAGGCAAGGTGTTTGGGTCAACTCTAAAAACGGGTCAAAATGGCTTTGTGTATGGGTTGTGGTACTCAAGCTAGATTTAGCTTAAGTTTTAAGCTAATTTAAAGCTGTTTTTAAAAGATTTTTAGTTTGAAAATTGTTTTTCAAAAGTTTATAAACCATCTTTGAAACTGTGAGATTTTTAAAAACACCACAAGTGCTTATTTAGTTAAGCACTTGGGAGTTTGAGTTAAGGTTCAAAAAAGTGTGTGTTTTGTGTATCTTACACAAGCAGTCCAACACCCTTGTCTTTTGACTTTTGAGTCAAACACCCCCAAGTCCTTTTAGTAGCAGTTATTAAAAACTAAAGAGTCCACCGTTTTCACTGACCAAAATTCATCAGTTTTAAATGAGATTAAAGTCAAAAAATGTGCACAAGTCAACTTCATAGTAGACTTAAGCTGTTCAAGCTATTTTTAGTTTTTGAACTTATTTTGCATCTTTTTAAAAGCTGTCAAATAAGCCACATTGTGTTAAGCTTAATCTCCCCATGTGCAGAAGGGAGATTTTTAACCCACATTCATAAGCTTTTAGAGACAACAGTCAAATTTCTACTTTGGCTTATTTTGAGAGTCTATAAGCCTTTTGATAAGCCCTTTTCTTTTCAGCCCTTAGCAAGCTTATTTGATGGCTTATTTTTAAGCCCCAACTAGCTCTTTCACTGTTTTTTTTGCTTAGCTTAGGTTTAGGAATTGCGTTATTTTCTATATGACCTATTCATCAGCTTATTTTAAATGAAGCACATTTTTGCTCTTAAATACTTATTAGGACAGTGTAGGTAGTATTTGAAGCTTATTGCCCTTTTCCTAGCTGATTGTCCAAAAGGTTTAGCCCTTTTAGCCTTTTAAGCTTATTTAGGTGTTCTGCAACTTAAGCCTTTTAACAGCTTATTTAGTTTTAGCTTTTAACCTTTTATTGCTTATTTAGTATAGTTTAGACCCCCTCTTAGCTTATTTAGTTCTAAGATTAGCTATTTGTCACATTCCAAATGACTTAGTGTAAATTTTAGCCTTAAGCTTTTTTAAGCAAACTGTCATTTTATAAGCTGGTTTCAGCTTATTTAGAGCTTTTTAGAATAAGTGGTAGTTGACAAAGTTGTTAAGCCCCACGAGCTTAACAACTTTGCTTTACAAAGTTTTTCCAAAAAAACAAAAAGAGGGAAAGACAAGGGGTCCGGGTGAGCAAGACTCAAAAAAAAGGACAAATAAAAAGAAAAAAAATGAAAAAAATAAAAACTAAAAGAAATAAAAAAAAAGGATCGAAAACCCGGAACCTACCACGATAAAACATCCCCCATTTATACACACAACACATACCGCTCGCCCCTTCGGTCTTTTTCGTTAAAGACAAGGCCTTAAATACTTATACAACTTTTTTTTTGCTTTTAAAGCCATAAGACTGTTACAGCCTTATTTGAAGGGCTTCTTTATAATCCAAATTTGTGTATTTTATTTTTTCGTAGGATTTTTTTATAGTGTAAAGTATTTTAAGAAAAATGTTCAGAATTTTTCGAAGTCATTTAAATTTTTTATATTTTAATTTTAGCTAAAAGTTTTAAAAATCATAAAAATACAAAAATTATCAAAAAATATTTTCTTTTTAGAAAATTTATTTTGTCATATTGTTTCTGTGGAAAAATAGAAAACTTACTTTTCGTAGGGTCATTTTTACAACTTTTTGATTTTTAAAGAGCGGATCCTGGCGCGGATTTTATATCTTGACTCGTTTTTTTGGGTCAAACGAACTCCGTTATCAGTCTAGTCTTTTTCAATCTCGCTATTTGTTCCCTAAGTAGTTTAGATGCAAAAATTCTTCTAGGGTTAATTTTGAAAGATTTTAGCTTTTTCCCCCCCGCTTTGTTCAGGATTCGTGCTCTCGTTTTCAGCTTAATTTCATAATTTTTGAGTTTTTCTTAACATTTTATTTGTTATGCGTTAATTTACTTTCCTGCACTCTCCAAATCATTTCTCTCCTTCCACTCAAATTTCCGACTGTGTCCGATTTTCCATTACAAGCCTCGTTGTGGGATAAAACGCGCCCCACCGGTAAAAAAAGAAAGAAAAAAAAAAAAAAAAAAGAAAAATAAAAAAAAAAAAAAAAAAAAAAAAAAAAAAAAAAAAAGAAAAGAAAAAAAAAAAAAAAAGGAACATTCTATACTACTTCTCGGTTTTATTGATTCTGCTTTTAGACTATTCTTACTATATATATTTTATATTTTATTATATTATATATATTTTAAGGTGTAGTTTGGACGGATCAAAACTCATGTGTTGTGAACCAGTATCTTTGTAATAATAATAAGGAACAAGTTAAAGCTTCGGGCTATTTGTATCAAATATTTGTTAAATCTAATGTATCAGTTTAAAACGACTTTTTGGTCGTTTTATATATATCTTGTGTTATTGATCTATGATGTAACATGCCCCGGAGATCCTTATTTCGCTGCGACCCTATTTGGGGGTGTTACAGATTGGTATCAAGAGCCAAGGTTATAGAGAACCAGGTTAAATGTTTTGCTAGACTATAACTGTTTTCAAACATTGCATTCATAAAAAAAGGGTTTTTACGGGACACACTAGTTGTTGCATTAGTTATGGACAGATGCATTCATAATTGATATACGCGGTTATAATATAATAACTAAAATACAATAAGAGCCTTTATATAAAATACACATATTAAGACATTTTCTGGAGGTTCACAGTATTCATTGTCATAGATTCTCTCGCTGTTACCCTATACTTCTGTCACAGTCTGAGGCAACGATTACATGGAGTATTCAAAATCGAGGTCCTAACGGGGAGGCTGCCCAACAGTTGTTGAGTAGGCACTGAAGTGAAGTGATTCAGGGTAACCGACATTCAGGGTAATCTCTTTTCACCTTCAACTCTAATAATATGGCTTTACATCTTTTACATTATACACAACCTCCGGATCTTGTTATAATCCCTTGTTCATATGTCATTTACACTCTATTCTTTTTATCTCCACGTATCCGACCCCCACGTACTAGAGCAGCCATGGCTCAGATGAGAGCTACAACACCATCCACCTATCATCCACTACTCCCATCAGGGACCCCACCATTGTTACCTATACCACTACCTGCACCATCCACTAGCCGCAGAGCTGATATTCCCGAGGCTGACACGCCGCCTCAGAAGAGGCTACTACTTACTACTCCCAGACCTGGGTGTGAGGTTGGAGAGAGTTCTGCTGCTGCTGCTGCGAGACAGCCAGGACCCACTATGGCCCATAGAGTCGATTACAGTCTTGTAGACACTATGGAGACCAGGTTTCGAGATACTGAGAGGAGGATGATGACCGCCTTAGAGATGGTCAACATGAGGGTCAGTTACCAGGTAGATGTTCGCAGTAGAGAGAGTTCGGAGTTTTACTCACGACATCACGATGCCCAGAAGGATCGTGCAGCTGTGAGAGCTGAGATTGAGGTATTGAGGAGAGAGAGACTTGCTTACGAGCAAGAGAGTATGGAGACCCGTCAGGCCTTGGCTAGGTCTGAAGCTTACTGCAGGGCATTAGAGGCACGAGTTACAGTGTTAGAGACTGAGGTGCGTCGCCACGAGTGGCAGCGTCAGGCTGCAGATGATCTTGCTGTTCAGCATATCATGCGTACCCAGGCCCTGGAGGCTGGAGCACGCGTTGACACATTGGAGGACACTGGTAGCAGTTCCTAGACTTTGGTTATGATTGTAGCTACTATGCAGTCTGTTAAGTTTTTATGGGTTACTCCCAGCTAGCAGGCGGTATAGATCTTTTGTTTTGATTAGCTATCCGGTATGGATCTTTTGTCTTTTGTTTAGCTATGTTGTATAGCCTACTAAGTATTACGGGTAACTCCCGGCTAGTAGGGCTCTAGGTTGATTTTCATTTTGTAACCTAGCGATAGGGAATCATTGTGTACCAAACAGATCATGTATATTTCCAGATTATATATGGAATGGATGTATTATGTTATGTCGATCTTGTGTTGGTTGTATGTTTCACTGTGTGATGTGATCTTATTTTATTTATGATGCATATGTTATGTCACGTTATGATTGTATTAAAATCTAACGGGTATTGTATTTTCTTGTGATTGAAGAAAATGGCACCAAAACGAACCACAAGGTCAACACCAGTCACACCAACCCCAAATGCAACAACCACCACAACTGTTACTGAGGCACAACTTCAGGCCTTAATTGACCAAGGAGTTGCTGCTGCAATGGCTGAAGCAGAAGCAAGCAGGGTTAGGAATGGCTACAACAACAATGGTTCAGGACCAAGGCCAGCACAAGCTGTTCGCGAATGCTCTTACTCAGAATTCCTGAAATGCAAACCTTTGGACTTTAAAGGCACTGAGGGAGTCGTCAGACTCACTCGATGGTTTGAGAAAATGGAGTCTGTGTTTAGCATTAGCAATTGCACAACATCTTGTCAAGTCAAATTTACGACTTGCACTCTACAAGACGATGCTCTTACATGGTGGAATGCCCATGTTAAGACCACTACTCCCGAAGCAGCTCATGCCATGCCATGGGCAACACTAAAGAAAATGATGACTGATAAATACTGCCCGAGGGGTGAGATCAAGAAGATTGAGACTAAGATGTGGAATCTTAAGGTTAAGGGCACCGATGTGGTGGCCTACAATCGATGATTTCAGCAACTAGCGTTGATGTGTGCCAGGATGTTCCCAGAAGAGGTAGACAAGATTGAAAAGTATATCGGTGGCTTGCCCGATATGATACTTGGCAGTGTAAAGGCATCAAAGCCGAAAACCATGCAAGAGGCTATCGAATTTACAACTGAGTTAATGGTTGAGAAGACCCATGCCTATGCTGAACGTTAAGCAGAAAAGAAAAGAAAGTATGATGATCTTTCCAAGAAGAATCAAAACCAACAATAGCAGAATAAGAGGCAGAACACAGGTCAGGCCTACACTGCAGGCAATAGTGACAGGAAACCATACGCCGAGTCTAAACCTCTGTATTCCAAGTGTGATTACAATCATGAAGGTCCTTGTCCACCTAGGTTCAATAACTACAAAAAGGTTGGCTATCTGGCCAAGGATTGTAGAAGCCGACCTACAACTGTTAACAACAACAACAACCGCAACAACAACAACAATAATAATCAGAAGGGAAATGATTGCTATGAGTGCGAAGCTCAAGGACACTTTAAAAGAAACTGCCCAAAACTGAAAAACAATGACCGTGGTAATCAAGCTGTGAATGACAGGGCTCCAGCGAAGGTGTATGTGGTTGGAAATGCAGGGGCAAACCCAGAGAATGTCATTGCGGGTACGTTCCTTCTAAACAACCACTATGCTTATATCTTATTTGATACGGGTGCCGATCGGAGTTTTATGTCTACCGCATTTAGCTCTCAAATTGACATCACCCCATCTACCCTAGATCACTATTATGATGTCGAACTAACTGATGGGAGAATAATTGGGTTAAACACTATCCTTAGTGGTTGCACATTAAACTTCCTAAACCACCCATTCAACATAAACTTACTGCCTATAAAACTTGGTAGTTTCGATGCTATAATCGGTATGGATTAGTTGGCGAAGTACCAAGCGGTCATTATATGTGCCGAGAAGATTGTTCGCATCCCCTGGGGAAATGAAACCTTAATCATACATGGTGATGGAAGTAACCAGGGAAATGTGATACGATTGAACATCATCTCGTGCACCAAAACTCAGAAATATTTGCTAAAAGGATGTCCTATCTTTTTGGCACATGTTACTACGAAAAAGGCGGAAGACAAGTCGGAGGAGAAGCGACTTGAGGATGTACCCATTGTCCGAGATTTTCCCGATGTATTTCCTGAGGACTTGCCGGGTCTTCCTCCAACTCGACAAGTGGAGTTTCAAATTGATTTGGTACCTGGTGCTGCACCTGTAGCACGGGCACCTTATCGATTGGCGCCTTCCGAAATGAAAGAGTTGTCAGAGCAACTGCAAGAGTTATCTGACAAAGGCTTTATAAGACCCAGTTCCTCACCCTGGGGAGCTCCGGTCTTGTTTGTCAAGAAGAAAGACGGATCATTCCGGATGTGCATTGATTACCAGGAATTGAATAAACTAACGGTGAAGAACCATTATCCACTTCCAAGAATTGACGATCTATTTGATCAGCTTCAAGGGTCGAGTGTCTACTCAAAGATTGACCTAAGATTAGTTTATCACCAACTGAGGGTTCGAGAAGAAGACATTCCAAAAACCACTTTCAGAACTCATTACGACCATTATGAATTTCAAGTTATGCCATTTGGTTTGACGAACGCACCTGCCGTATTCATAGACCTTATGAATCGGGTGTGCAAACCATATCTGGATAAATTTGTGATTGTCTTTATTGATGATATTATGATATATTCAAAGAACAAGCAAGAACATAAAGAGCACCTTAAGCAAATCTTAGTGTTGCTTAAAAAAGAGGAGTTGTATGCCAAGTTTTCCAAGTGTGAATTTTGGATTCCTAAATTACAGTTCCTAGGTCACGTGATTGATAGTAAGGGCATTCACATGGATCCTGCCAAGATTGAATCAATTAAAGATTAGGCATCTCCTAAGTCACCAACAGAGATTCGTTAATTTTTAGGTCTTGCTAGGTATTACTGGAGATTCATTGAAGGGTTTTCAAAGATCGCCAAACCAATGACCAAGCTTACAGACTATCTAAGGAAAATCCCTCCATAGTGAAGAGTATCGAGCGCGCTGTGGCAGACATTATACCAAGTATAAGAGCGAGGAACAAATGGTGGTTGTATACGAGGCCCTCTTGATGTGTAATGGTAGATGCGTACACATTAGACATACCAGTCCGGGACGGATAAACTAAATTGCTCCACAAGGTGTGGATGAGAAAATAAGAATTTTGAGTAGTCGTTGTTGAGTAGGAGCGCAGGAAAATTATACACATCCAAATAAGGAGACTGAGATGGTAAAAACTACACTAGAATTGAGGATTGTTGACTCACAAGGGTAATAACACATAAGCGATGGAGTGAGATGGTGTTCATCCTGATCGGATTAGCAACTCATGCAAGTGATCTGGATTGCGTTCCACTCATTAATACAGACTTCATTTGCATCGGAGTTCGTGCTGTTCAAGATATTGCACATGAAGCTGATCAAAAGTTGGTAGTAATGCAAATCTATTATTACACAACTTACATCATTCACAAACATACACCATTTAGGTGGGAGAACAATTTTTAAGAACTTGGTATTGGACTTGAAATTGCTTCAATTCATTTGTAAAATGTCATTTCATTGATGCCAGTTGAGAAAATCTCAAGTAAACTTATGAAGTGTTCCCCCTTGATTTGAGCAAAACTTATCAAATGCAGTATACAGATTACACATCCCTTTCTGCTTTGTCAAGGCGGTAACCTTAGCATCACAGAACGTTTGAACTACTCTCATAGATTCCTGGCAACTTCTAGTGATGATAACAAAGTGAATAGAACACATCAGCTCAAGAACATGAAAATGAAACTAAACTAGTAAAAACTTGGAAGGAAAGCTAATAGTTACCATACAAATCACAAATTACGCTTGAATTTTCTTTGTCAGCACACAACTTCAGCATATTTCTTTGCTGATCACACCCATTCATTCCCTATCATCGTAAAGGCCTAATGTAGTGGACCGATTTTCACAATCGATTCAAGTAATCCATTTCTTCAGCTCTTCTCTGTACACTTTCTGCATGTAAAGTTCTATTTTACACACATTTTCCAAGAATCATATATGTCTTTGTCCGAACATTAAGGCGTGAGACGATGTCACTACCAAAGATATCAATGTACTCAGCAAGAGTATCTCCATTATCCAAGTGAGAAGTATGCTGGATGACTGTTTGACTTTAAATGTGATAAATTTGATAAAACACCTTAACTTTTCTTGCACACGGATCAGTGATAAAGGTTGACATGTTAAATTTTTATTTGTTTTACAATTGAATGAGCCACACTAAGATTACACCGGGAATTTATACAATTCTTGACAAAAAACAGATGATAATTGCATACAATAACTTTTTGATCGTTCAGTGATAAGAGGTTGTTGTGTTAAATTGTTATTTGTTTTAAGTGAATGAGCCTTAAGATTACACGGGATTTTACAATTCTTGATAAAACCGAGAAAATAATTGAATACTTCACGGGATTTTACAAATCACAGAAAAACCGTATAAAGCTCCAAGGAAATAAGGTGTAAATCTCCAAAGGTAAGTGCATAAGTCACCCAAGTGTAACGTATAAATCGCCTTAAGAAAACTTGTATAAATCTCCTTTTGATGAATGTATAAATCGCCTAATTTTATAATGGTATAAATCACTAGATTTTCAACCCGTATAAATCGCTGGATTTTGTAATGGTATAAATCGCTGGATTTTCAACACGTATAAATCACTGGATTTGAAACACGTATAAATCGCTGGATATACACACGTATAAATAGCCGAATCTAAACACGTATAAATCGCCGACTTTGACCCACGTATAAATATCCAGAACTGCACACGTATAAATCATCGTATACCCAAACGTATAAATCGCTGGATTCAACACGTATAAATCACGGGAATAAAAAACATATAAATCGCCGAATTCAATACGTATAAATCGCCGAATTCAAACAGTGTGTATAAAAAGCCATCTTCAAACACTTCAAATCACTTAAAAACACATTTTTTGACGTTTTTACTTAAATTCACTTATACTTCTTGCTATTCTAGTAGAACCTTAAAAACACAAACTTTAAGGATTTTAACGCAAAAAAATTGAAATCAAGATTCTTGTAGCCAAAACCCTTTTTCAAACCAAAAACAACAAAAAATGAAGATTTTTGAGTTTTTCTAAAGATTTTCTTGTACAACTCTCATATACTAAGATAAACTAGCAAGAAAGTACTAATCTTTATGGTATTAGAACACATAAAAGATGAACTCTTTTGTATTATGTTCGAACCAAACGTACTAGTAGAAATAAAAACGCACATAAAACCAAGCTTAATCACCCCATGGCTCTTGATACCAATTGAAGAATACTAGATTATCTAAACTCATAATCAATCAAATGAATGAAGAACTAAAGAGATAAAGAATAGGTGAACACTTCCAGAGAGAGAAAGGAAAAAGGAAATATTAGATTAGTGAAATTGAGAAAAGTGAACAACCAACCCTCTCCAAAGTATGGAGAGGGGTATAAATACCACACAAGGGGGCGGATAAGGGAGGCCTTATGGGCTTTACATAAACCTTGGCCCGTTTACCTATTTTAGGTTCCAAATATTGCTATACGAGCTATCTAACAATATAATAGAAGCGACAGACACTTTTCGTGTTCCTAACATAGAATTTTACCAATTTAAACAAGTTACTCAATCTAAATCCATAGTACTCATTATTGTGATCTCGAATAGATATACCAAGCCAAGTTTTAAAGTCTACAACATCACCGGCACACTCATATTTTTGTGGGATTTGGGTAAACATTTGGAAACAGATAAGGTTAAATCACAATATCTAATAAGGGTTATTGTGTGCAAGTTATGTATCAAGTAATTTTAAAAAAGTATGCTTGACAAAAAATTAAATTTGAGCATAATTTAAGCATTTTAGTGTAAAAAATAGGACAAGTATCATTCTAATTCCCATCCCCCTACTAGAATCATACAACGTCCTCATTGTATAGATAAAACATTAAAAATGGGAATTTAAAAGAATTAGAATGAGAAACTCCCCTGGTATTTTGCTCGGTAGATTCTCCAAGTTGAGTTTATGAGCAAGGATGTGTGTTGTAAATGTGTCTGTATTCCAGCATGACTACAATCACACATAGGATTCCAGATGATGGATACTTCACCAACTTCGTAGATTTATTTGCAGCGAGGTCCTATGCAAAATATAGGAAAAACATACAAAATTCTATCTCGGGTATCTACGGTTAATTTAAATAAGCTAAATAAACTATACAGGAGACCAATATGCCGTATCCATTAACTGGAATACGCCGTATTGAGAAACCTGTAAAAAGTTTCTAAATACGGGTCAGTGTGTTGAATACGCCGTATGATGTGCATGAATACGCCGTATTGACAGAACTGATAATAATGTTTAAAGTGCATAAAAATAAAGGACTGATAACGTCCAGACATTCAACACACCATATGGTATGGAGTGGATATGTCATTGATGTCTGGGAAGACAGACTCGATAAAAATAAATAAAAATACAGGTTTTGTCCCGGGAAGCACTTTTCTTTCAGCTAGTCTTTAAGTTAGACTTTTTCCTTCCAGCTTTTTTACTCCATCTCATGCACGCTTATGTGCCCGCGTGTGAGCCATTCTTCTATCTTCGCATCTCGGACATATTCGGGTCCTAAGTTCAAGACCCCCTTGTAAAAATTCTTGAGCTTTTGGTACGAGTGTGAGATCCCATTCATCTTATCTTCTTCACTCACCTTTAGTAATGGTGGGATTTTGTTACATTGTTCATTATTATGGTGTTTAAACCTCGGATGTGACCACACCATTTGGTAAGTAACCTTTTCATTACCATTGTAAATGGTAATCATTCCTTCAAACCATTTTGCATAAATTCCAACTTCTCTCAATAACGGTTCGCCAAAAATAACAGCGCCCATTCCTTCATCACGATAAGCATCCATATCTTCTAAAACTGCAAAATCTATTAAGATAGAAAAAGTTCCAACAAAGATAGGTATGTTCATTAAGGATCCAACTACATTGTTTTCCTTGTATTCCAATTTGTCCTTCCTTATGGAATTATAAAACTTTTTGGACATCACATTTATATACAAGATAGGGAAAAAATTAGCATGTACAAATTCAAAACCTATCATGCAAGAAAACATCAAGTTGTGGGCACAATCAATACGGATCTTCTTATTGCGGTCGCATTCACTAGGATATCCAAAAAAAATTCTAACCATTCTAACATCATTCCTAGCTCTAAATTCCTCAACTACCTTACCTTCCTCAATGGTGGGCATTAAATCATCAACTTGATCTCTCCTAAGTTTTAATGGTACATTAAGATCGTTTAGTTCTATGTAATCCTCAAAGAAAGGGTCTAATGATCTATTTAACACCAAAGTCTCTCCCATTAGCCTAGCTTTTAAATCAAGTTCCATTCTTTCTCTTAAACTTAGCATGTAGACCCTCTTAATTAAACTACTAGCAGGTTTAACACTTTTAAAAATTATTTTCTCTTCTCTAACTCTTAAAGTAATCTTTCTTTTAAAAACATCAATCTTAGCACGGGTTATAGATAAAAATGGTCTTCCGAGGATCAAGGGCACTTTGATATCCTCGGGCATATCAAGAATTATAAAGTCTACAGGGAAAATAAATTCACCAATACCTACTAGCATGTTTTTAGCAATTCCTTTTGGATATTTCACTGTCCCGTCTGCTAATTCAACTGTCAGCTTAGTGTGAGCTAATTTTCCTAATCATAAGTTAAGGTAGGTCGAGAGAGGCATAACACTAACGCTAGCTCCTAAGTCAGCAAGGGCATTATCAAAGCAAACATTATTAATAAAGTAAGGTAAAGTGAAACTCCCTAGGTCTTTCTTCTTTCTGGGTATAGAATTATTGAGTGGACAATCTTTGGTGTAGTGGGGACCTTTACATTGTTCACATCCTACTTGAGCAGCATAAATTTTTCATTCACTTTCTTGATTTCTCTTCTAAGATTGTTGAGTTATGATTGTATGGCTGCTAATCAGTTAAAAGTTTTAGTACTTTTGGCCCTAGAAGTTCCATTATGCCATTTTTTAGAATATTCATCCATTTCTTGGATGGCTACTTTTGCATCAGCAGAAGTCTTTAATGGTATGGCACCTCTTGAATCAAGAATTTGTCTAGCTGGAACATTCAATCCATTATAGAACAAGACTACCTCCTGCATCTCTGTTAATTAGTGTTGAGGACACTTCATCAAGAGTTCTTTAAATCGCACCCAAGCTTGATAGAGGTTTTCATCCGGTTCTTGCTGAAAGTTGTTGATCTCCTCCATTTTCTTTGCAGTATGAGCAGGTGGGCAATATTTGCTTAGAAACTTTGTCTTCAGATCTTCCCAAGTTGTAATCGAACCAGATGGTTTGTTTCTTAGGCAACGACTTGCGGCTCTAATTAAGGACATAGGGAAGGCTCTAAGCATCACTTGGTCTATAGTTATATTAGGGATGTGGAATAAATCCACGATCTCAAGAACTTTCTCAATATGTTCGTTCGCATCTTCATGATCTGAATCGCTAAAAGTGTTGGTTCGTAGTTCCTTGAAAAATTGGCCTTTTAGTTCAAAATTATCCTTGTCCTCGATCTTAGGCCTAGCAACTCCCGATCCATAGTCGGCTCGAGTTTTGCTCATGAATTGTTCCATAGTTTCTGCCATTGTGTCCGCAACTTCTTCCTCTGAATATTCTTCTTGGTCAGAAAATAGATTTCGAAATTAGGCGATCTCGATTCGTCAAGACTTAGTGTCTTGAAGTGCTTCCTAGATGATCTAAATTCTCGTTCTGGATCCTTAAAATGTGTAAATAGTTCCTTAGTCGAACTTCTTGTCATGCACTACCTGAAACAAGGGATAAACAATCAGTAGGATGGGCTCAGGAGAAAGAAAACACAGATATACGGAAATTGAATGCGAAAAACCAGATTTGTTACTGTATCAGATAGACAATACGTCGTATTCAATGGATCGAAATACGCCATATTAATCTTTTTGAACGAATATGCTGTATTGGATAGAAAGTTGGATACACCGTATCCAATGAAAGTGGATACGCCGTATTGGTTTATCGACCAGAACAGTGTATTATGAAAAACAATTAAATACGCAAACAATTAAACACACAAATATATAAGCAAATATACAGAATTATACACTAATCTAAATTACACTAATCCTATGTGTTAGATCTAATCTAATGTTAAAAACCAAAACATCAAATAAAAATCAAGATTAATTTTCACTCCCTAGCAGCGGCGCCAAAAACTTGATGTGTAGTTGTGTGGTTGTAAATTATGATTCAAGTTTTAAATTTATATTTTTCCGACTTAACCAAAAATAACACTTTAACGGACAGTGTACCCAGTTGGTGATAGTTTCATAGTAAGTAGGGTGTCGATCACTAAGAGCGAGAAACACTTTCAATTTATTAATACTTTGGTTTTTCTAATCTAAGTTAGTCTAATCTATGCTAAACCTATGTTAATCCTAAATCTAATGGATAAGGGGGTTTTCAGCCTGAGAGACTGGCACTGTATTAACCATTATCAATCCAATAAGAATGTTGGTTTGTTTATTTAGTGCAATGATTACTTATCTCGAGGCGGCATATCATTCTTAAGATTAAGGCGGTACTTCTTCCTTAAACCTAGACACGTAGAATTCTGTCACAATTAAACGCATCCGCATAAAGCATCCTTATTTGCTTATTATAATCTATCTTAGGGATTAAAGCAATGGTGATCTTGTTAAACCCTAGCTCATGGAGACTTTACCCACTTACTACTTAATGGCTCTTTATATACTGCTAGTCCACTGTCCGAGTCCTTACTAATGGAATAAGAACGTACTCGTTGATACCAAGGTCACCTTATGGCTCAACTAAGCTCACTATACTAAAGGCAAGGATAGGTCAATATTTGTGATCTTATGATTCTTGATATATAGATTGCAATATGGGGAGCTATCCCGGACGCATAGCCTACGCCCAAACAACACCGAAGTTACAGCGTATTAAATATGTAGGACTAGACCCAGTTGAATGATAGGTCGCATACTTAAGCACGTAAACAAGTATAAATTGATAAACATAAACAAGCAATCAACGATAAATTAAGAAATCGAGATAAACAAACCAAACATTAAGATCTTCATAATAATGGCTAATACCCGAAGGTATTAGCCTTCAAACGTCATAATCAATACAAGAGTAATAATTTAGTCAATGTAAACTAACCGAGTTAACGAATGATACCAAAAACTGAATGATTACAAGAGTATAGGAGTTTACAAGTTTTCTCCTATGGAATTAATCACGTTGCAAGACCTCTTCTGCTCTTCTTCTCCTTTGAAAATTGAATTTTGTGGTTTAGGTATCAAAAATATGATTTAGCACACTTAAAACTCGTTTTTGAGTTTTCTATTTATAGGGTCTTGGATACAGCATATCAGGGGTTTCTTGGAGTAAGGACCACGTTTGATATCTTCCAGAATATTTTATTTCCATATAGCTTGAATACGGCGTATTGCCTTCTTCTGGATACGGCGTATTGGATCTTGTTTCCTTCGTGGTCTTTAGTGAAGTGCAGGCACAGATATGTCGTATCTTCCTTGATGGATACGGCATATTGATTGTCAGAATAGTAATTTTCATCGTTTAAGCTCCAGAATGTGTGCCTTTTTAGTTAACTTTCACCAAGTACTCCATAATTACTATAATTCTCAAATACAAATGATTAAGTAATAATTTTTTGCAATAATTATACAAAAATGGTTAATTACATGGGATAAATAATGCTATAAAATAGATGTTATTTGATGTCATCAATTAGGCCAATGCTTTATGATGGTAGTGTTATTGCTAAGGAAACCAATGTGATTTTAATTGCTGATTCAGAAGAGATTTTGATGCTTTAGGAAGAGAGTCGATCCAAAATGCTTTTAAAACAAAGCGATCCAATAGTTTTAGAAAAGAAAGTTAACATTAAACCAATTAATTATGCTGAGTTAAATCGATTATCTGAAGATTTTGGTAAACATTTCGTTCTACAACAAGAACTGTCTAATGAACAAGCTTTTAGGTTACAAACTTCACACCCTAATACTGACCAATCTGCTTCATCACCTGTCAACATTGAGGCTCCTCGGGAACTTCCTAAGGTAAGCCTAGTTAATACAAGCCTTAAAAAGCTTAAATGCCATCTTGACCAATTTGACAATGTGGTAAAAAATCGAATTACACCCGATGCTTTAACAGAAGGAGAATGGGGGTTTGAACACACTAAAGCTGTTTTTCAAAACGAAATAATTTTATTTTTAAAGACCTTAAAAGACATATTTAATATTTTTGATAAAGATATTTTAAATGAGGTAATGAAAGTACAAACAATTTTAACCAAATGGAAGCTGCTGTTTTTTTTGGGTAAAGAGTTTCCTCGGTAAATATATTACTCCAAAAAACGATTCAGTACAACAGATGTGAGTGAGTCCCACATCTCAGCCTATTACATAGGCATAGAAGTGAACATAACAAGCACAACTACTCTATAGGAGGATACTACTAAGACTAGATTACAATTGACTCAACAAACATCAAAAAATCTATTTCTTTTTCCTGCCACGGACCGTGATATCAAGATCATCACAAATAGACTGCAGCTGGTCGGATAAATCATGATTCTCGTACATATCATCATCATACGGGTCATAATCATCATTATCCGGATAAGAATCTCTCCATTGTTCCAACAAGCTATTAGTATCATAACTTTTATCACTTCCATCTTTACCACTCGTTGGAATCCTTAAATTACCAGTTTCATCAAATACCAGTTCCACTTCACTATCACTTTCCATAATACCCGTAGGAACCAGCGGGTTCCCATCATTATCCAACAGCCTAAGTTTACCTTCACCAATTTGTCGTTCAATTTTATTAATTTTCGCACCAATAGGAGTATTACTAGCACACTCCCCATCATTATCGATATTCATAAAAGAGGATCCACTTGAAGTAGCCTCATTATTAACCAAATTATTAGTCCCCCCATTGGTACCAAACTCCCCATCATTATCAACTGAATTAAGGACATCAAATGGATTTGAATTACTAACCTCAATAGTAGGTTCCACACCTTTCTTCTTATTACCACTAGAACTAGCATTAGGCTTTTTGGTACCAGGACAATATTCTTTTTTATATTCTTTTTGAGGTTTAAAACCCATTTTTAGACCAACCAAAACTCCTCGAGAAGTTTGACTAGGCTTCTTGACTGTCTTTTTCTCACCAACAAATGTATTCTTCGTACATTCCTCATGAACATGTCTAAAAACCTTACAGTATTTTGTAGACAAACAGTGCTTTGAAATTCAAAAGAAATAACTTTTAATTAAAAACGATCGACTCTTGGATCAAATCATTTCTCAAGATATTATTAATATTGTTGTGAATACTTCTATGGATATGAATTCTCATGTTGCTATGAATGATTATGTGAATTATGTTGAAAAGTGCAAAAAGTGTCTGGATCTTAAAGCTGAGGTTATTAAATAACATAATATGGTTGAAAAAGATAAATATAATAGACTTTTAAAAAGATTTTATAAACTTGAACAACACTGCATTTCTCTTGAACTTGCACTGCAACTCAATAAAGAAATTTTTCAAAAGTATAATACATCTGTGAACCAAACTGAACCTACATTTGATCATTTGTTTGAATTTAACAATTTGAAAGATGAGCTTCAAGCAAAAGACACGACAATCGAGAAGTTGAAAGCAAACATTAAACGTTTGAATAAAACTTCCACCACAAACAGTGTGAAAAAGGACCTAGATGAGATTGAGACCATCAACATAGAACTGGAACATAGGGTGGCAAAACTAATTGCTGAAAATAAGCATTTGAAATAGACTTATAAACAACTCTATGATTCAATTAAACCATCGCATGTTCGTGCTAAAGAACATGATGAATCTTTTGTTAATCAATTAAATCAAAAGTCTGTTGAAATTACTGATTTAAATGCTCAACTTCAGGAAAAAGTTTTAACATAACATGTTGGGATTAAAAGTCTTCTTGATGCTGTTGGAATTACTGCTGCTCATGTTTATGTTAATATTGCTCTGATGAAGTTAGTGCTGCTCATGAACTTCAAAGAAATATACTAAGTAGTTACTACTGCTGATACAAAAGTTAATGCTGCTAGTGAAAGTTACTACTGCTAGTACAAAGACTGCTTGAAGTTAATACTGCTAGTGTTAAGTTAGTACTGCTAGTGTTAAGTTAGTACTGCTAGTGTAAGTTAGTACTGTTTGTTAGTACTACTTACTCGATATGTATTAGTTATTTATAGAAAAGATTTTATATACTTAGGAAAGTATTATAAGCCAAGTAGGACTCCTTGGTGTATAAAAAGAGGTCCTAGGGCATAGAGATTGATGTACCAAAACCAAAAAATCAATCTTTTTTCTTAGCTTCAAGGTCTCTGTAACCCTAATACTTTGAGAGTATTCGTGTTATTATCATTATAATATTAGAGCTTATTTGTTGAATTGTATGTTCATCGTTTTAATGTTTCATTGATAGTTCTTCTTAATATTAAAGATTATATTCCGCATAATCTTTAATACATTCAAATAAAGTTTCTACTATAGTTGTGTTAGATTTATCTAATATAACTAAACTTTAAACAAGCATAAGGAATTCGATATATTGAAGTGAGATCCAACAAGTGGTATCAGAGCTTGGGAAGCTTTGAATAAGAAGAATCTGCTTTTATATACAAGATCTTTTCTTTGAACAAAAAAAATATAGATCAAGATTCTGAACACATGGTGGCTGCATCCAAAGTTCCCATGCTCAAACCTGGTGAGTATGAGATCTGGAAGATGAGGATTGAACAATATATCCAGATGATAGACTATGCACTATAGGAAGTCATAGATAATGGTGCAACATTGCCAAAGAAAACAATGGTAGAAGGTGTTATGACAGTGATGCCCATTACAATTGCTGAAGAAAAGGCTTAGAGAAGATTAGAGGTAAAAGCAAGAAGTACTTTAATGATGGGCATTCCCAATGAACATCAGTTTAAGTTTAACTCTATAAAGGATGCTAAGCAGTTGTTGGAAGCTGTAGAAAAGAGATTTGGTCGGAATGCAGCTACTAAAAAGACTCAAAGAAATCTCTTAAAGCAGCAATATGAAAATTTTACTGCTCTAAGCTCAGAGTTGCTTGATTAAACTTTTGATAGGCTTTCACAAGAAGATATTAATCAAAAGTTATTAAGAAGTTTGTCACCTGAGTAGAACACACATGCTGTTGTGTGGAGGAATAAAGCTAATTTGGATACAATGAGTATGGATGATCCCTACAACAACCTCAAGGTGTATGAACCAGAAGTTAAAGGGATGTGTAGCTCAAGTTCAAGCACAAAAAACATGACTTTTGTGTCCTCTTCAAATAACAACACTAGCAGCACTAATGAAGCAGTTAATACTACTTATGGAGTTTCTGTTGCTAGCTTATAAATGCTTAATTGTATATAATAAATACCCGGGATTTTGCCAAATAAAAGCCAGAAAATGCCAAAAGAATAGAAAAATGTGTGCTTTTGTGTCTATTGTGCAGGAAAGGATATAAAGGACAAAAAGAAGCAAAAACAGTCAAAAACCGACAAGAAACGGGAAAAGACAAAGTCAAGAGTGAAGAATGAAAGAAATCAAAGCCGGATCAGTCCGATACAGCAAGAAAGGACAAAATAATAAAGCCAAGGACTAATAATGACAAGTGTGCAAACATTCAAAGGCTTATTTGGAATTTTTAAAGATCAATGACCAAATTTGCATAAGGTTGAAAGATGTTTGAAAAGAGAAAAGGAAGAAAGAAACCACAAGGACCAATGATGTCAATTTCAAACCTATTTTTACACTACAAAAGGACGGGGCAATCGCAGGGACTACTATTGCCAACTCTTCAAACATTTAAACAAGAAAACGCGGTTTCTAACTGCTATAACAAACTTTCCCGCCTTTTCTCTAACAAACCCAACTTCGTGAAAACACTTCCCCCGCTCCTCTATAGTAGCTCCTCTATATTACTTGAACTCGTTCATAAACCTCCTCCACATCATATCAACCACGTGTCAACTTTTAATTGGATGGAACACCTCATATTTCTCATCAAACGGCCACAAATGATTCGAAATCGATCTACGGCTGAGATGTATTGGAAGATTCGAGAATTCCACTCCTCTCCTCTTCAATCCTCTATAAATAGAAGCTTAGGGCTCATTTTTTTCAGTTGTTGTTTTTGTTTTTAATTTTTAGTTTGTAATTCTCTCAATTTTAAGCAATTTTCTTTCATATTTTTAGCAATACGTTTTAAGCACTTGTACTCTCTCTCTTTCAGCTTGTACTTCTTAAATTTGAGTAATCACATTCAGTTTCCAAGTTTAATTGTCCTTTGATTTCAATTTTAAGTCAATTTCACTCAATAAGCTCTCAATAAGCTCTTTTGAGCTTATTACTGTTCATAAGCTCAAATTCAGTCAAATTTTGTTTTTAAGCAAGTCATTTACTCATTTAGATCAATTAACATCAAAATCATGATTACTTAAGGTGTTTTGAGTTCATTTTGAAGTACAAGGATTAATAAGCTTCTTATAGCTTATTGAGCTTTTAAGCTCAGGTTTAGAGGCTAGGGAGCCATTAGGTGTATGATTTTAAGCCACTCACTCAGATAGAGTGGCTTAGTTCTGAGACTACAATAATCTAATTCAGTATTCAAGTGAATTTTGTCCTTCGATTTCCATTTTAAGCAAATTTTACCTCATAAGCTCTTAATAAGCTCTTTTGAGCTTATTACTGTTCATCAGCTCAAAATTCAGTTAAATTTTGTTAATCCTCATTCATTTACTCTTTTAATTCCATTTGTTGTCAAAACATGTTCATTTGAGCTCATTTGTGTTCATTTTGGGAGCTTATGGAGTAATAAGCTAATCATAGCTTATTGAGCTTAATGCTCTTTGGTTTAGAGGCTTTGGAAGCCAATAGGTTTATGATTTGAGCCACTCACTCTACTAGAGTGGCTCTAGTGCTGAGACTCCAATAATTCAGGTTTACCTTTTTGAATTTCAAGCTAGCATATATAGCTTATCTCAAACTGCTTATTCATTTTAAATTCTCATGTTAATCATGTTCCTTTTAGCTTAAATAGCCTGTAAATGTTTAGTTTTAAGCTGTTTTTAGTTATAATCCCTTTTAGCTTTAATTCCTAAAATTTTGCCAAAGTTAGTAGTTAAGCTAGTAGAAGAACTAGCTTATTTGTATAAATAAGCTAGTACTTTTATAGTCTAATTAGCTTTATTAGGTCATTTTAAATAAGAGTAGATAAAATGTTTTAAAAATTTTAAGCTTTTAATTAGATTTTAAGATTGCTTTGTTTTGACAGCAACCTGTTAAGGAGTGTTTGGATTAGGGTGCATTTGACTCTTTAAGTCAAATGCATTCTGTCAAAACTCTTTACTTAGCTGAGTTAGGATATTATACAAGGTTTTAAACAAGTTTTAGAGATTAGTTTGTAGTTATCCAAAGTTTATAGTGCAAAAACCTTGATTTCACACCAGGGCAATTTAACAGTTTTTAGTGACTTTAGATTTTATGAATTGTTGAGAATTTAGAATTCTTACTTAGTTAGTTCATGTAGAAAGGCATCTAGTAGACTTGTTCATGAGATTTACAAATGAAAAGTTATCCTGCATTCTAGTTATTAGCCAATTGCATCAGCAACTTAAGCTCATATCAGTTTAGGTTTAGAAACTTTCACTTTTTAAGCTCATTTTACTTGCATTTCTTGTTAATACTTCTCCTATTTCTCTCTAGATAATCTCAGTATACATAATAAGCATAAGGTAGCTTCTTTTAGTTTTTATTTTAACCAAGAGATAAGCTAGAATAAGCCAAATGTGAAAAATCTTTTAAACAAGTACTTTCTGTAAACAGAATCTAGATGCTTATTTTGTAGCTTATTCTTTTGTCAAAAGTTAGAAGTCCCTTTGTTAAAGTTGTTAGGAATAAGTTGTTCTTCAAGTTTGTTGTTTTAAGTTTTTGCTAAAAACCACTTTTTCAATAAGCAAAATAAGCTGAAATCGCAGGGTCTGTTTTGTACTTTTCTCAAATTTCAAGGTTATCTGTTTCTACTATAGTGTAAATTCGAAAATATTAGCCCGCCTACCCTGTAGTTTCAATTCTTTCAGTTTCTACCCTGTCTTTTATAAGAAATAAAAAAGAATTAATATTTTAGTTTTTAGTTTTAATAAAATTAGGGTTTGAGTTTAATTACACAAATTAGGGTTCAATTGGGTTTTTAAAATTGGGGCTTTTTGTTCCATAATTTTTCTGCACCTTTTTAGAATTTAAAAACCATTTTTCTATATTTTTCTCATTAAAGTTGTATTTTCTAGAAATTTAAATAGATTTTAGTGATTACTTTTTCTTAGAAAATTCATAAAAAATAGAAAAATAGTTGAAAAATTAAAATTCTTTTTGCAATAATTTTCATTTTAAATTTAGTATTTTTGAAAAACAAAAGAAAATTTTTAGTGTTAATTTTTAGAAAAAGCTTATTTTTGATAAATCATTAAATCTTAGAAAAATCATAAAAAATAAAAAAATAGTTAAAAAATTCCAATTCTTTTTCCTAAAATTTTCATTTTAAATTTGTGATTTTTAGGTATAAAATTTGTTAAAAGTTGTGCTTTAGATTTTAAATTTCAGTTTTAGCTCGCGTTTTTACATTCCGTGCATTTAAATTTCGCGCTAGTTAATTGTTTTTAATTCATGTTCTTATATTTTGTAGTGTAATCAAAAGTTTAAAAATCCCTTTATCATTCTTAGCTCGAATCCGAATTATTCCTAAATTCTCAATTCACGATTTCGTTGGGACACGACCCGAGGAACAGTACTTCCCGGATAAAAATATACAAATTGTGTTTTCTTTAGTGAGATTTTTACCTTATATTTCTCTTGGTTGAGAAGTATTTTGGAAAGAATTCTTACGAGATTAATACTATACGTATATAAATTTGACTACACCAAATTTTGGCGCCGTTGCCGGGGAAGTCGTGAACGATTTTTGAGGATATTCGTTGAAGTAAAGTTGAGAAGATCCTTTCCACCGGGAAAGTTACATTCTTGTTATATAATCAAAAAAAAAATATATATATATATATAAAAAAAAAAAAAAAAAACTTTCCTTTAAAAAAGAATCAACAATAAAATAATACTTCCAAATGAAGTATTATCATAATATCATCGCAATAAAAGATCAAAACACTCCCATTTTTGACATTCACTAGGTACGGCTCACCTCTAGTTGGCTTATTCATTAAAGAGAGTAGGCAGGCCGGGTCTTCGGATCGCCTCAAGGGACAAGGGTTATTTTAAAAGAGCCTCGCTCTTTCCCTTTTCTCCGCTCTTCTTTGTGAGTTAGTTGGTTAGAGAGCTACCGTGACGTGAGTAGATCTTTTGGTTGAGTTCTTTCTCGATATTTTTTTTTTCATTCTTAGAATTTTAGGCCCTTAATAAAAAAAAAAAATTATAAAAATTGAAAAATATATAAAATCCAAAAATATTCTTCGTTATCTTCTTATCCATATAATTCTACTTCTCAACCCTTCTATATTTTGATTCTTTATTATGTCGACATACGGGTTTTATCCTTGTTTTCAATGCGGAAGGACAAACGAATTCCCGCATTGCCCGTGTTCGACTTGTGCGAGGTGTGGTTCAAACCTTGTTAATGGAGATTGCTTCAATTGTAGTACCTATTCAAGTGCTAACAATTATTCTCCTAATCTTTATACCACACCTCCACACTTTTCGGATTATTCTTGTCATAATGGTGAGGGTAATACACCACATGATTCACAAACTCTTCCACAACAATATCTTGTTTGTGCTTATTGCGGGGGTCCACACTTTGATTACCAATGTCAGCCGATAAACCAAAACAAAAGAAAAATTGCAAAACTTCAAAAATACAAAAAGATTTGTCATATTAAAAAAAACATATAATTTAAAGATCAATAATATGACGGGGGGAGTTCTCTTGAAAACATTTCATTCTTTATACATCATTTCTGAAAATTAAATGAAACATATGATTCTCAATAATAAATTGAATTTGAAAATTATATATTTTCGAGGAGGAGTTTTTATTTTAGAAATTTAAATTGGACTTTGAAAAAACAAAATATTCATTTTTCGGACTAAGTGTTTAGTATTATTTCATTCCAAGGGGGAGTTTATGATAATATTGGTCAAATTTTGAAAAGTCATAATTACTCGAGGGGGAGTTTTTGAAAATTTCAAATCAAAATTCAGAAAATAAATGTGTTAAATTGAAAAAGGAAAACTACAGGGGCTGAAACTGTCGTTACTCAAACTTTGATATTCGTTCACTATATAAGGAGGAAAATGTTTATTTTTAATTTTTATTTTCACCGAGTCCATTAACCGAGTTTGAGAAGAAATTCAAGAAAACGTTTTTTTTTTCTTAGTTTTTATAACGGACTACAATCATTTTTTTGATCAAAAGTAAATGGATATGCATTTGGAAACAATTATAAGCTAGTTTGATTTATCGAGTTTAAAATCGATAAGGTTGATTGACTACCGAGTTTCTTGATTTATCAAGTTTGTGCTAAATGATTACATATCTCAGGACATGTTATATTTCAATGAGTAGATGGATAATATGTGTAAAATTGTTTTGAAAATGGTCCTACATAATAAATTCGATGCTATAAATGAAACTCGAAAAGAGTGGTGTTTATCGAGTTTGCTTTGATTGAATTGTTTTTGAAGTTTAATAAAACTTAAATAGATCGAGTTTGGTTTTAATCAGTCAAATGGATTTACTTTTATTCTCTATTTGTCAAATTCGAGGAAAAGTCAAAAGTCAACTCGAAAATCAATAAAGTCCAAAAAGTCAAAATTCGTAAAAATGAAGTGAGGTTTTATGGATAACGTGAATGCTTTGATGATTAATGCTTGAATGTCTGTGGAACAAAACGATCAGTCTCTCATGTGTTTTTTAAAACATCAAATGATTGTACAAAAGGAAACAAGTTTTAATGCATTCTAAGCTATGAGTCAAATAAATCTATTCATAATTGTTTAAGTGGTCTAAGTCATGTCCGGTTTCGACCGTTTTCTGCAATGAACATAATGAGGAGTGAGTGACTTAGTGACCATTCAGTTATTGAATTAGATGCGTTTGTCTTCATTGTTTAGGATTTATGACAAAAAGTGAAAGTGAAAAACTTTTTATAACTTGAATCTGAAAAATCCAAGTCTCAATTGTTTAAGTGGTCTAAGTCATGTTCGGTTTCGACCATTTTCTGCAATGAACAGAATGAGAAGTGAGTGACTTAGTGACCATTCAGTTGAGGATTTATGATTGAATGATTCTATGTTATACGAAAAGTTATTGTCACATGATTTCTGAAAAAGTTCTCAAAAATCTGTTAGTGTCAAAATGGTACTCTTTCATAAAAACAATTTTAAGAAGATGTATGATTTCTCTTTAAGTTTTCATAAAAGCATCTTGATTAGAATAAAAAGAGAAATCTTCATCTTTCTTGAAAGAATATCATGTCACAAAAATTCTTGTAGATATAAAACAGACAGAGAGAGCTAAATCCATACGCGAAAAAGCAAATCAAAAGTGTGTTCAAAAAAGAATTGCCAGAACACACAAAAATGATCAATCAAAAGAAAAATCGAATAAAGCGTATGGCATGTGCTAGAAAAAGCAAGAACGAGCACATGAGAAACAAACTAATCAAAAATATGCTTGAAAAGAATTGCCAGAACATATAAAACAGACAGAGTGGAAAAAGACAAAAATGTCAAATGGATTGTTTGTTACCTAACATCTTTATTTCATTCATTCAGTAATCATCATGCCACAACAACAACATGCAGCTGATGTTTATCCAGACGTATTGTGTCCTCCAAACAAGAGATATGATCTAATGGATGCCAACAAGAAGGTTGATTTTGAACAAGTGCAATGTCCACCTGAAAGTAAAATTCTGATGAATATCATCAAGGATCATCCGTTACGATTCAGCATTGCAGCTTCCTCATCAGTACCTTGGATCTATATGGCACAATTTTGGCATACGTTTAAGGAAGACGGATCAAAGTATAGGCTCACGTTTATGCTTGACAAGAAAATGCTTTCTTTTACACTAGATGACTTCAGAACAATCTTTCACCTACCACAAGCAACTGACAACAATCATGATTGTTTCGTGCCACCACCATCATTTTTAGACATGGTTCCCCCCCCCCCCCCCCCCCCCCCCATTCTACAAAAATGAATGGGATTTTAAAATAGAGGCTGGAGAAATCATCTAGCTTTAGACAACTGGTCTCCTGCAGCCATGGCAAACGTTATGCAAGATATATTCCAAATTCTTGACAACACGCGTAACTGGATGGGTTTTGCAGATAATGAAAATGATGTATTGCTTTATTAATAACATTCATGTTAATTATGCAGAGCTACTATGGGAAGGACTTTATTATTTTCTTCAGCGTCCAACATCTTCGATTCCTTATCCCAGATTTACTAAGATCATCATTAGCCATTACATGACTAATTGTTCCTGAGATATCAAGGCGTGCTAGAGACATATATCACAATCTGAAAGATGATGATATAATGAAAATATCTTTAATTCTGGAAGACACAAAGACAGAGTTGGAATGAAGATTCCAGACTGGATGATCTCAAACGAAATGAAGCACACAAAGCATTATCGGATGTATGCGGAGGTGTTTAGGATAGATGTTCCTCTGACTCAGTCACAACCGACTGAGTCTACCCAAGGAACGCATAGGACACCTAGCGTCCCTAGGTCACCTAACCCTAAAGTGGATGCAGGAGAGTCAAGTGCTCTAAAATGATCAACTATAATTCATTTTTGTATTCCTCAAAGGAGATCCACACGTCTTACTCCACCAGCTCCAGTGCTAATCGTTGATAAAGCAGATGAGATTATTTTACAATACACGCTACAAGTAAGTCTTGCTGAGCACAAAAGTCGAGAAGAGCAAGAAGCTAGAGAAAATGTGGAACTGGTGAACAAGCACTTGGCATCTGTAGAAATTGAAAAGATGGTGGAAGAATTAGAGAATGTTATTGATGATAGTCCAATCCCTAGGAATGTTGATCAAAATATTCCTGGTACTAGGTTAGAGCCCAGGAGTGATAAGGAAAGTCCGGAGGTAGAGATTACTAATGTTGTAATACTTGTGAATGTTAATGAAGAAGAAGAAGAAATAACTGATGAGGTGTATGAATTAAAGCGAAGGGAGAAAGGGAAGATTGTAGAGGAGTCTAGGAGTACACCATCCCCCACACCAATTAGATCTCCTAGGATTCATACTGATCTCGTATCTTCGGATACTGAGAAACTCCAAGAATTGACGGTAACTAATACTACACCTACACCATCATCAAGTTCACTCAACACCAAGTTTATCAACCACAAACCCGACCTTCTATCAATATTCAAAGTCCCCCCCCCCCAACCACCACCCCCCCCCCCCTACCCAAACCTGCTCGTTACTCAAACGATTAGTTACAAAGAGTTTTCTTTTTAGGAGTTTACAAGGGACGTTATGGATATTTGTTTAAACATCTGAGAGCAAAGTTCTTGTCAAGAAAGTCATTTGATACTCTTGCTGATCATCTCCAGGAAGTAATGGTTGAATCACTACCCACTATGGTAGATAATCATATCAAGGAGCAAGTCAAGAAGCAAGTTCCTGAGCAGGTTAAAATTCAAGTTCAAGTGTATGTTGCAAAAGGGCTGCTTTTGGAAAGGCAACAGAATAAAGAAGAGACTGATAAGATGATTGCTAAAGCCATGTTACATGAGCGTAGGAGATTACAGGCTGAAATTTCATCACAGATACAACAAGTAATTGATAATAACATTCTTCTTTCGTTTGATTGCGTCTGTAAGAAATTATATGTCTGGACATATTCTTCATATTCATCCAGCTCAACCACAAACAACATCTGTTCCTGAACAACAATATCAACTGTATCTATCAATGAAAAACAATCCTCAGTTGCAGTAACAAGACATAGCAATATGGCTGGCACTTCAGGATGAAATTTGGAGACACTTCAGTAACTCAAACTACTTGTAGTACATTTGTTCTTCGCTTCCAAGAGATCCGGACCGACCCAACAAGATGATGCTCCTCTGAGGGGGAGAATATTGCAAAGAGAGCAAGCAGAAGACATCTAAGTAACGAAGCACATATGACCGGGAGTCGTTCTGAACAGTGTAAATAAAGAGAACAAAGTCTATCATCTTCAGGTAATCGAAAGCAAGTTGATGATTATGATTTTTGGACTGAGTCGTGTGCTTCAGATGATGATGAAATACCAACGAAGAAAGTATCACAAGACATTATGGAAGAAGTGTCACTGACTATTAATGAAGGCAGAAGCTAAAGAAAATTGCTGATGAGATTAGAGACAAAGATTACTTCAGAAGATGAGCATCAATATCATATTGATCAGATGAAGAATTTCTTGAAAAGTGACATTGTTTGGGAAAGAAGAAAGGAAATTCTTGCATCTCCACATCTATGAAAGACCACACCTTTAGTTCAATGTTGCCAAAGAGTTCCTGAAGCTCCAGCATTGTCTCTGATAAATCAAGATCTTTTGTATTTGAAGAAAGGAAATTCAGGGCCTAGAGAAGATAGTGTGTCACTTCCTAAGTTTCCCCTTGCAATTATTTTAGTGATGTTCGAAATCGAAGAACGGACCATGAAACTATCGATCAGAAAAACACTTTTATTATTAATAGAAAAGATCCATAGAGGATCATTGGTTTTAGTAATTCTTTAACTCTATTGTTTATATTCCGCGTAGAGTTGCTTGTGATTACATAAGTGCTCTATAACCTTAACAGGCTTGAAGATCTATCTAGGGCTGGACTTACAAGACGTACTGGGAACTGGGCCATGAACACAAGTTCATCACAAAGATAGTTGCAAGAAGAGCCAATGAGTGCATAGTGTCAATTACCGAGTCTGATTACAAGAATCTCAATAAGAATGATATTAAGGATATCTACTTGCTGATCATGAATGACAAGGTACCTGATTATGCGGAAACAGGTCTGCTGTGGTCTTTATCAATTTTTATCAGAAGCTCAGTGATATGGGAGAGAGTGCATGACTTTTAACTTGGAATAGAAAGCTATCAACAGAAGGTTAATCTTACTGCACCAACAATATCTTTCCCAAGAATTGAAAAACACAAAATGTTCTCCATCATCTATGAGCCTGTGCATGGAATAATATACAAGAATAGCAAGAAAGAGAAAAGGGTGATGAGACATTCAGAGATTCATAAGTTTTGTGATGCAACACTAAACAGAGTATTAGAAGGTCTAAAGAGTTACAATAATGATGTTAAGTATGGCTATAAACAAAGAGATCTTACTGAAGATGAGGTTGAGTATTTGAAATTGTTTGAAGAAGAAATTGAAGTGAGATTGAAGTATCGCAACCAGATGAGAAGATGGGAGATGTATGTGAATGGCACGCCCAGAATAATCGACCCTTAGGGGGAGATTATTAGGTTCAAGAAAAGTGTTGATTATGTGGTTTTATTATATTTAGTCATTAGTCTTTATTTTGTTAAGAATAATGTAGCTTCTAATAAGGTTTATTATGCTAAAAGTAAGAAATAGCATAATTACCAAAGTATAGGGACTAGAAGTGAAACATTAGAAAAATAAAGGAAGGGAAGCTTCCTTCCCTCTCTTATAAATACCCCTCTTAATCACCATTAGGGGGTTAAGCCTTGTAATAATCTTTTCCTTTTTCCCTCCATTTTATAATATTTGAAAATTAAATACTTGTCATCCTCTACTATTCTCTCTAAGCTTTCATTGATGATCATGTATGATTCAAGATAATCAAGACCTAACAGAGATCAAGGGTCTGGCTGCTGCTCATCCTACTAGGTTATGGAGGTGCTGGCACCGTCGGTCCTCTATCTGGTGCGTCGCTCGAAGACCTCTAGGTAACTCCCTCGAAAGGTCCCATCGAATGCCTGATAAGTACGCCTGCTAGCCTCCATGAGCTGCGTCATGCAGCTAATCATCTACGTGGAGAATCTACCCTGATTAGTCATCGATCTTTTCACAAGTCCACACAAACTCCCGACATCCTGATGTAGCCCTTGTATCTCCTCCTTAAGTCTCCCCAATCTATGGGGCATAGTCCTCCCTGCAGTTAGAGGTGGTGGTGGGGGTGCATGTACGGGTGCTGGAACAACCTGAGCACCCTCATCAACATCTGGGGTATCCTTAGCACCTCCTAAGGCAGTGGCCGTAGCAACTGGCTGCCTCTCCACGCCCTGAGCTACCCATGTCCTGTCTTCTTTTACCTCCATACAGATGTTGAGCTTAACAAGCTCACCCATGTCAATCAATGGTAAGTCATGAGTCACAACGGATAATCCTCTCAGCCCATCATCACTGACCAGACCAAAGTAATGAGCGAGACACCTAATAAAATGTCCTCCTAATAACCTGGCACCGCTCTTCCTCCCCTTAGTGTACCTGAACAAGTATTGTGCTAATAAATACAGGACGTTAGTTGTCCCTCGGTCCATACTACATAGATAGAATAGGTCAGTGGCGGTTACCTTTTCAGGTGCCTGCCCCCTCCCAGAAATGTTGTATGAGATCAACCCGTGGCACAGCCTCCGCAGCGGGTCTCTGATGTATGTATAAGAGGGAGCAACTCTCAAAACGTCCCTATTAGAAGAAATCTCTATCCAGTAATCACTAAGATCCCCCTTATCGGGGATCACTCTCTCACTCCCCAACTAGTATGCCTCAAATTCATCCTCTGCCATCTCCTCGGCAGTATGCAAACCTAGAGCTAGAATAAACTGTCTCCAAGTCATACTATGTCTAGCACCTTCCAACTGAAAACACAAAGTATCATCAGCATCTAACCTCATCTCGCTACCGATCCTGTAAGTGCTGAAGAACTCGAGTATAAACTCATGAACTAAAGGTGCTTGGATCTCAAACACCCTCCTCCAAGCGTGACTCACTAATATCTCATGCCCATCATCCCTAGTATATATCATCCTCAACCTCTCGGCTAAATCCTGTCTCATCTCAGGAGTCAATCCCTTAAAGTCTAGTACATGCACTCGGTTAACCTGCCTCCCAAAGATAGTCTCGAGTCGATCCTCAAAATCATGCACTATCTCCTCGATGTATCCCTCTACCTAATATCGAAGCCACAAGTGTCTCTTATCACGAGGTGGTAGAGGTGTCATATCTGTAAAATCAACAAGATAAATACATGAATTACAAAATTTAACCTTTCTGTTCTGAGAGTAGATACGGCATATTCAAATATGATACGCCGTATGGAGATCTGTTAGTTAAGACGCCGTATAGGTATAAGTCAATACGGCGTATGGGATTTCAAAATGCAGGATATTTAGCTGATAAATACGCCGTATTCAATTTGATGAATACGTCGTATTGTTGTTTTAAAATTTAGGTGAAATTGAGTCAATACGCCGTATCCATTTGAGTGGATACGTCGTATTGCTTTGCAGTTTTAAAAATGAAAAGGGGATTCCCATCTATACCCATTTGACCCATTATCAATTCCTAAAAATTCCTTAATTATTTGAAGGGAAAAGGGATCCTAAATAAGCCTAGGTGCGGTTAAGCTCTCAAAACAAAAATCAAAATCCTAACCCTAACCCTAATTCTAATTTAATTCAAAAATAAAAACAAAGGGCAAAGGGAAGAACACATTACCATATAACTATAACAAAGATGAGAACGATTACAAGAGAAAATGATTTCTAAAATTTTGATTGCGCTAAAAATGTATATGAGAGTAGTAGTGTGTGTAAAAATCTCAATATGGCGTATCAGTTAGGCTTTTATACCCAAACTCGATACACCATATTGGTGTTTGTCCAATATGCCGTATTAGGTAAATTTATTGACTTAGTCAACATAAGTTAAAAACAGTGGATACGCCGTATATGTGTTTACCTAATACGTCGTATGCGTTCTTGGAGACCAATTTTCCTAATTCAAACAAAGTAAATAAAATGTACCTTAGCCTCCGCAACATTCTTGTGTAAACACCATTCTTATAATACTGTTTAGGGTCGAACGGGATGCCAAATGGCACATACAAATTCTTAATAAGATTTTGTAGCATCCCCTTATTAAGATAATTCCAAGCCATGATATTAACATCCAATTTCATGACAAAACTTTCCATAATGAAAATTTTATTGATTTTGTCGTGACTTGCTTCCAGAAATTTCATTGACCCTTGTGTATTTTCATTACCCCCCGACGACTGTATTATATCGATCTCATTATCATTAATGTCCTTATTCGACTTTAGATTTTTGGGATAAATTATGTTGAAAGGGAATAGATCATTAAAGTACAAAACTTTTTTTCCACTTCATCATAATCGGACAATGATGTTTCATCTTTCAAATCAAATTCATCAATATGTTGAGGGCTTAAAGTGGGTTCAGTTAAGAAATCCGATTTGGACGTTAGAGCATCATTGTAAACAATGGCTAGAAATTCATTCTCAAAATCTTTAAAGAAGTCTAAATCATTAAAACAACTAACCTTTGGCTCGGGTGATGTAAATGAAGGCACATTGACTTTTTTATTATCATTTTCCGAATCCGTTTTATAAGAAAATGAGTTTTTGTCAAAAATCACCGTGTAATCTTCATCGTCGGATTCGTCAAACGATATTCTAAAGTCAATTTCATTGTTGTCAAGAGAACTTACCGTGGGTTCACAAGAAAGTGTTTTTTCAGATGATAACTCATCATTAAAGACTATAGCTGGGAATTCGGTTTCAACGGATCTGAGGTCGTGAACGTCTTCATCATACCATATCTTACCATACTTAGCAGTTTCCCAGTTATACACCTTACTATGCCGATGAGCCTTTTCTTCTTTGAGCCTGATGTATTCTTCGAAAGTAATGTTCGGCTTGTCCATCCTGTAATAAACTTGCTAGGAAAGAAAATCATCAAATAACTTATACGTCGTATTCAGTAAACTGAATACGCCATTTTACACAAACACAATAAGCAAACAAAAAGGAATATAAACTATTCTAAACTACACTAATCTTAAGGGTTAGACTAATCTAATGTTAAAAACCAAAATATTAAAAAAAATCAAGATTAAATTTTCACTCCCCGGCAACGGCGCTAAAAACTTGATGTGTTGTAGTAAGGGGTGTGAATTTATGATTTAAAGTTTTAAATTTATATTTTGCCGACTTTACCAAAAACAACACTTTAACGGACAGTGTACCCGATCGATGGGAGTTTCATGGTAAGTAGAGTGTCGATTACTAAGAGCGAGAAACAATCTTTCAATTTATTAATATTTTGGTTATCTAAACTAAGTTAACTCTATTCTATGTTAAACCTATGCTAAACCTATGTTAATCCTAAATCTAACGGATAAGGGGGGGTTTTCAGCCTGAGAGACTGGCACGAGTTTTGTGGTGACTAAAATCAACTTAAGACACTAAAACATACGCGAGCAAATTGACAGAAGATAAAAGAGCGGTCTAGCCAAATATAAGAAAACTATATTAGCCATTATTAATCCAATCAGAACGTTGGTTTTTTTATTTAGTGCAATGACTACTTATCTCGAGGCGACATATCATTCTTAAGACTTAGGTAGTACTTCTTCCTAAGACCTAGATATGAAGAATTCTGTCACAATTAAACGTATCCGCATAAAGCATCCTTATTTGCTGATTATAATCTATCTTAGGGATTAAAGCAATGGTGATCTTGTTAAACCCTAGCTCATAGAGACTTTACCCACTTACTGCTTAAAGGCAATTCATACACTAGTAGTCCACTAACCAAGTCTTTACCAATTAATCAAGAACGTACTCGTTGATCCCAAGGTCACCTGTTGGTCCAACTAAGCTCGCAATCTAAGGGAAAAGATAGGTTATTATTCGTGATCCTATTGGTCTAGATATATAAATCACAATATGGAGTGTCATCGCGACATCTAGATTACTTGGTCTGTATCACTAGATCCAGTTGAATGATAGGTCGCATACAAAAGCACGTTAACAAGTATAAACTAATAAACATAAACAAGCAATCAATGATAAATTAAGCAATCGAGATAAACAAACCAAACATTCAGATCTTTATAATAATGGCTAATACCCGAAGGTATTAGCCTTCAAACGTCATAATCAATACAAAAGTAATAATTTAGCCAAGGTAAACTAACCGAGTTAACGAATGATATCAAAAACTAAACGATTATAAGAGTATAAGAGATGACAAGTTGTTTCCTATGGAATTAATTACATTGCAAGACCTCTTCTGTTCTTATTCTCTTCTGAGAATTGACTTTATGGTTTAGGTATCAAAAATATGATTTAGCACACTGAAAACCTGTTTTTAGGTTTTCTATTTATAAGGTCTGGAATTTGGTTGATACGGCGTATCGAAAAGCTTTGATACGGCATATTGGGGGTTTCTTAGAGTAGGGACCACGTTCGATATCTTCCAGAATATTTTATTTCCATAACTTGAATACGGCGTATTGGTCTTCTCTGGATACGACGTATTGATCCTTGATCCTTTGTGGTCTTTAGTGAAGTGCAGGCACAGATACGCCATATCTTCCTTGATGGATACTGCGTATTAGATGTCAAAACAGTAATCTTCAAATGTCTTCGTTTGAGCTCCAGAATGCGTGCATTTTGCTAATCTTCACCAAGTACTCCATAATTACTGCAATTCTCAAATACAAATGATTAAGTAACAATTCTTTGCTATAATTAAACTAAATGGGTTATTTACATGGGATAAATGATGCTATAAAAGTAACGTTATTTGATGTCATCATTCATTTAGAAAAACAACTTTAGTGTGTTCAAACCCCCATTCCCCTTCTATGATAGCATCAGGTGTAATCCGCTTTTTCACCATGGTGTCAAACTGGACAAGATGGTATTTAAGCTTTTTAAGGCTTGTATTAACAAGGCTTACCTTAGGAAGTTCCCGAGGAGCCTCAATTTTGACAGGTGAAATATCAGATTGGTCAGTATTACAGTTAGACAGTTGTAGCCAGAAAGCTTGTTCAGTAGACAATTCTTGTTGTGGGACAAAACGTTTACCAAAATCTTTAGACAAGTGGTTTCACTCAGCATAATTAATTAGAGTAGTATTAACTTTCTTTTCTTTTGACATTGGATCGTTTTGTTTTGCAAGCATTTTAGATCGACTTACTTCTTCCAAAATCAATGTCTCTTCATCATCAATCACAGGACTAGCAACATGTTGACTAGATATAACACTACCATCATACAAGGTTGGCTTAATCCGCTGAGCTTTCTTGAGATAAAACGGATTTTGATAACCAAGAGCTTGTTTGTGAGTGTCATCATAAAAAACTTGTGGCTTTGTTAACATGTGCACTGTTTGAGCAGATTGACCCACTTTGTAAACAATATTATCCAGTTCCTTTATCTTCTTTTCTAAATCAATTTCTTTATCCATATATTTACTTTCCTTTTCTTTGGATTCATTTTTGAAAACAGTAAATGTTTGCAATAAAGATTCCTTTTCTTTGATTTGATTAGAAAGATTTTGTTCAAGTGAGTCAATTTGCTGCTTAAGTGCAAGCTTTTCCTTAATCATATCATCCATTTAAGAATCAATCATTTTTTTCACGAGTGCTTAAATCGATATTAAGACGTTGTTCAAAAGTTTTGACTCATTCTTTATATCTCTCAAGCTCAGCGGTTAAGGATTTATTATTCTTTTCCTGATTAACCTTTTCCTAATTATTTACATGATTAATCATTTGTTTTGACATTTGTTCAATCACAAATAAAATCATTGAATCTTGTTGTGCATACAAACTAGTATCTTGAACAGCTGACTGTTGCGTTTCTTGCAAATATTGAGAGTACGGAATGATATTGCTATCACTTGTTATCTCATTATTTGTAAAATCAACAACTGATGTTTGTTCAAAACCCTTCATTGGATGCACACTTTGATTATCCATATAAGTATGATTGGGTTCAAAATGAGGTACCTCTGAGATAATGTTGGAACCATAGTTGGAAAGATTGGCCATCAGAACCGCCTTTGCATTAGAGACATCATCACAATCAGAATCATAAGCATCAAGATCCTTAGTCTGGAAAGCAGCAGTGTTTGGAAAGCTTGACCGTCTAGAATGCCTGGATCTGCAAGAAATGCTAGTTGCTTTTCATTCAAAATTTGACCGGATTCCTGTACTTCAGCCAACATTGCCTTTTCCTTAAACCATGCAGCATTCCTTGGCCTCTTAGGCTGAGTGCATTGTCTTGCCATGTGTCATTCACATTGACAATTATAACATTTAACAACCCTTGCCTGCCCTCCTGCATTATTTCCCCCAGAACTAGTAGCATTACCCTTATAGCCAGTACCATCATAACTTTGTCCTTGCCTCCCTTGAACTTGTTACACAGTAACCCTGCCGTCTTGAATGGTGGCTTGGTTTCTCAGATTAGAGGAAGTTCTAAGTTGATTGTTGGTTGAAGGGAACCTTGAGGAAGCTACAGCTGTCAGGAAATCCATTGCCTTATTGAGACATGCAATTAGATCATCTCCTTGAGTAAACACGGGAACAACAAGACCTGAGTCCATTTGAGGGAACTCAGTCATTGGTTGTGCTGAAGATTAAGGTGAGTTAAAGCAATTGGTGGAACATATGAGGTTTGCTGATCCATATGAGACTGGTAATGTTATGATGGTGGAACGGATGAATGACTGATTTGTGGTTGTGATAGGTGAGGTGGTGGATTCATTGGTGAGTATGATTGAGGAGAGTGAACTTGTAGAATCATGGTATTTGTTTGTTGAGGAAACTATGTGGAATTGTATTAAGAGTGATGGTTGTTAAGTTGAGACGGTGATTGATTGTAATTAGCAAAAAATGCAAGAGGATCTTGGTATCGTTCACGCATTAAGCGAGTTTCATTTGCATGTGCCTCATGTTGTTCGAGATATGAGTACAATTGATCATAGTTTGTAGTATGCAAATCTCTGGCCAACTTCACGTCTGTCACAAACTTGCTCCATTCTGGTGGTAGACTGTTCAGAAACTTTATATTCACTTGGACTGGTGATAACGCCCAAATTATACATGTTTTCGATGGCGTTATTTATTCATTTCTTATCATTTCTCATGAACTTTCGATACTTAATAGCTTGAATTGTTTGCAGGTTCACTTGAAGATATCCCAAGGTCAAACACAACGAAGATCACGTACTTATACGCTAAGGAACACAACATACAAGAAAAGATGAAGAATCAAGCCTAAAAGTGCAAATGTGCGCCGCACTTACCAATTGTGCGCCGTACTTATCCTCAAGTCAAAGGAATTAAGAGACTTATTCAAATTTAGCATTAACTCCTCAAGTACGCCGCACAAAGTATTTTGTGCGCCACACTTCCCATCTGACGTTTAAGAATAAATGAAGTCATAAATACTACTGCATTAATACCCCAAGTACGCCGCACAAATACTTTTGTGCGCCACACTTCTTCAACAAACATTTTATTCCCTTTGCATATAATCACCAAGTAAATACTTAGTGCGCCGCACTTCACCCCTCACTCAGCCTATAAATTGAGGACGAATTTCAATCCTTTTCATTCATCCCTTCATCTATTCTTCAACTAATATACACAATTATCCCCTTATGAAGTCCTAAACACTTTCCAACCATTCTCCAAGCATAAACACCATATCCTTTGAAGAATCAACATCAAATCACCAAGAACGGTGAAGAACATCATAATAGTTTAGTAAAAGAATGAAGTTTGTTATCGAATCAAGTTATGTTATGAACTCCTTAGCCATAAGAAGCTAAATCTCTCATGACTACTCGATGATGTTATGATATGAATAAGTGTTTGGTTTGATCATGATCTCTTTAATCTCAAGCTTATGTTGCAACCCTATTATATCTTATCTTGTCAGTTTTGCTTATCAATCTTAGATTATATAATCATATCGGTATAGGTCGAAAGACCCGTTATGATCTATATGGTTTTAAAGATTTGTCTATGGTCTTTATTGTTTGTGTCGAGAAATCCACTTTCGTAAATTGATAAACAAAATAAGCTTTGATATATTAGCAACTGGATTATTTGAGTGACACATTTGGTCTAGTTAACTAAATATAAGTTTTGAGTTAATCAAGTTAATTTGTGAAAACATTTTCTGACTAGAAATCCTTTTTATAAGTTAAAGGTTTCATTTTCGAGGTCTTAATTATTTCGAACACTTATGAGTTATTTTCAACTATCTGAGTAGTAATCTTTATTATCACTGGTAAAACAAAAGTTATTTTCAAAATAGTTAAAGTCTATTTTTCCTTCTGGTTACTTGAACCCTACTCAAATCCCTGTGTACAACCTGGTCTTACCTAAAAATGATTATACTACATACGTGGGTTATACTTTCACCTGTGTGTTTCCCTATAATAAATTGGTATTTTCAGTCATTATAAATTTAAAGCTTTTGAAACACATCAAAGTTTTTGGCGCCGTTGCCGGGGATTTTTAAGCTGTTCTGTAGTCAACTCTGGAAAATTATTTTAACTTTCCCCATTCTTTTTCAAAAATTACCGTACAATTTTCTGGAAAACTGACCCAAATAATTTCTCCCTAGGATGCATACACGTTCTTCCAATTATAAACTTGTTGAAACTTTACATGAAACTGAACATACTCTGAATCGAAGACTTCGTCGACGAAACAGAAGAGTTCCATTCGATCAAAGAAACAACCCACCTCAGAACCCGAGAATTGTCTATCCGCCAATTCGTGACATTAATTACTTCCCTCACTTCCTTTTTACCCTCGAAAACCTCTATCCCATGGATGATGAACCCATGTGGGCTGCCAAAAGTGTTGTCGCTTCGACTCTCGGTTTCACAATTACTATTCCTGAAACCGTAAACGAATTTGCCATAAAAGGTAACCATTTGACCCTCGTCAAAGGAAACCAATTTGATGGTAGAACCAAAACTGATCCTCACAAACACATTCATGAATTCCTCGGAATCTGCGATATGTTTAAATACAAAGATACCGAAAATGAAGCTGTCCGCCTGATGATGTTTCCCCTATCACTCACTAGAGAAGCAAAAACATGGCTGGACAAACTCAATGAAGGAACTATTGAAACGTGGGATAAACTTAGAACCACTTTCATTAGCTGATTATTTCCCCCAGCTATTTTCGACCGACTCCTCAGAGAAATCCGAGCCTTTTCTCAACATGAAAACGATTCTCTAATCGATGCTTGGCTTTGTATGAAGGAAATGCTTCGAAACTGCCATGGTCACAATCTGTCCAAAGGCAATATTATCAAAATCTTTTATCATGGTCTTAGTGAGATAACCCAAGAAGTTTTAAATGCCGCAACTGGTGGTATTTTCCTCTATAAAACACCAAATCAAGCTTATCAGCTTCTCGAAGACAAAGTCTTACTCAAGCTTGATTGGGCTAAAAACCAAAAAACCAAATCATCTCTTAAAAAAACCATTGCTTTCGCCTCTAAAAGTAGCAGTAATACCGACACTGAAAAAATTATGGCCCGAATGGATACCATGACCATCAAAATGGATGCTCAGTACAAAGAACTCCAATCTCGTGCTAAAAAACCAACACCCGACCTTGACGAAGATGACATGCCCATGTCTCGTGAAGAAGAGGCTAAATTCATGTAAACTTTCCGTAAGACATGTTTTTATAATGATTACCGCGACCGAGACTCAAATCACGATAATTGGCATTAAAGCGAACAAAATGATTACAATCAAGACAACTACCGATCCAACACCGATGACAAATCCTACGATCTTCAAAAACAATTTAACGATTTCATGAAGTCTCAACAATCAACCAACACTTTTGTAAAAGATACATTTATGGACCTCAAAACTCAACTCGAAACAGTAGCAAAAAATAATCAAGCTTCAATCCAAAACCTTAAAACTAAGTTCGACAGACTCGCTGACAAGCAATCTGGTCGACCTTCTGGATCTCTTCCAAGCAATACTCAACCAAACCCAAAAGGACATAACTCAAAATCTTATCAACCACCGCAATCTTATAATGAGTAAGTGAATGCCATATTCACAAGAAGTGGTAAATCCTATGATCCACCAGATAACCCAAATAATCAAAAAAACAATTCTGAAACCCCTATCAACTTTGAAAGTGATGATGAAGACGAAGAACCTACACCACAACCAAAAATTGTTACCTAAACCATACAAACCAAAAATTCCATATCCTCAACGCCTAAGGAAAGAAAAAAATAAAAGCCCAGTACGGAAAATTCCTCGACATGATCCGAGGCGTCCGAATTAACGTACCTTTTGTCAACGTTTTAGCCGGAATGCCTAACTATGGAAAATTCCTCAAAGAACTCATTAGTAACAAACATAAAATCAAACAAATTTAAGCCGCTTTCTTGAGCGATGAAAGTTCAGCAATGATCCAAAATAAAGTTCCATAAAAACCCGAAGAAACCCTTATGGAAATTAACACCAAAGATGAACCATGGTTCGCAGACTTTGCAAACTACTTGGTAGCTGATATTATACTAAAAGGAATGACATACCAACAAAAGAACAAATTATTCTCTGACCTCAAACACTACTTTTGGGAAGAACCTTACCTCTTCAAAGTATGTTCTAACGGTATGATCAGACGCTGTATATCTGGACCAGAAACCCGAACCATTTTAGATCAATGTCACCACGGACCTACTAGTGGACATTATGGACTAAATGTAACTGCTAAAAAGGTCCTAGATTCAGGATTTTACTGGCCTACAATCATAAAAGAAGCTCATACTCTAGTTTGCCTTTGCAAAGCATGCCAAAAGACAGGAAATATATCGAAACGTGATGAGATTCCCTTAACCAACATTCAAGTATATGAAATTTTTGATGTATGGGGTATCGACTTTATAGGGCCATTCCCAAAATCACATAAGTTTGAATACATTCTTGTCGCTGTTGATTACGCATCTAAATGGGCCGAAGCTTAAGCTTTGCCAACCAATGATGCCCGAGTGGTTATCACTTTCTTAAAGAAACTATTCTGCCATTTCAGAATGCCTAAAGCTCTAATCAGCGACCGAGGTACTCACTTCTGCAACAAAATAATAGAAAAGACAATGAAAAGATATGGAGTTAACCACCGTTTCTCTACATCATACCACCCTCAAACAAGTGGTCAAGTTGAGAATACGAACAAAGCTCTTAAAAGAATTCTTAAAAAAACTGTTAAAGACAATCTTGTTATTTGGTCAAGAAAACTTGATGACGCTTTGTGGGCTTTTCGCACTACTTACAAAACACCTACCGGTACCACACCCTACAAACTTATATATGGAAAAAACTACCATTTACCATTTGAAATTGAACACCGTGCATACTGGGCCTTGAAGAATTGCAATCCTGATCTCATCACTGCTGGTGAAAAGAATGTTCCAGTTATATGAACTTGACGAACTTAGACACCAAGCCTATGAAAACTCTCGTCTATACAAAGAAAGAACCAAAGTCTGGCACGATAAAAAACTAAGGATGAGAAAAGAATTTAAACACGAAAATAAGGTTCTGTTCTTTCACTCAAAGTACAAATTCAAACAGCTAAAACTCAGATCACACTGGCTAGGACCATACATGGTGAAACATCAATATCCGTCCGGATATGTTGAACTATATGGAAAAGATGGAAAAACATTCATTGTTAATGGCCATCGACTTAAACTATATCATGAAGATGAAGATTATAATGACCAAAGGGAAGCAGTAACTCCCTTCTTTCCTAAAGAATGACTCACCAAGTTCAAGTCTAGCTAATGACTCTCTTAAAATTAAGCGCATCTCAGGAGGCAACCCGTGCTTCACTTAAGTGTGGAGTCCCACCTCCATTATTCCATTCATATCCTTTATTTATTTTCTAAAAAAAACAACAAAAATATTTTCTTTTTGTGTGTTTACTTTTATGCAGGTAATATAGCTTAAAGATTTGGAAAATTATGAAGTATGTTCAAGGATAGCTCCTTCGCAGCTATATATCTCTATGCCTTGGGAAGTACCTTTTTTCCTTAATTTTCCCTATTCTATCTCTATTATCAATTATCACATTGAGGGAAATGTTTAACTTAAGTGTGGAGGGGAGCCAAATAGGAAAAATTAATCATATCCCTCCATGTTTGCCCTGCATAAAAAAATCTTAATACACATATGCTTTCAAAAATTAAAAAATGCTCTTAGTAAGGCAAATCCAACCGGATTGACATTATACCTAGCACAACCCAGTCTACTAAATTGTGAGAATCATAAGCCTTTAGAATATTCGGGTACCCAACTTTGGTACCCAAGATAATTTATGCCTTTAGCTTGTTCAAGTTAAGGTTTAAATGCAGTTGCAAGTGTCTCATCCGTCGTTATGGCTGTGTATTTGTAAATTGTCGCCTTTTCTGGAACATTGGTATTGGTTGATAATTATATTTGAGTGAGCAGGTAATTTAGAAGCTCTAGAAATTATGCTTGATCATCATTTACTAGACCGAAGACTGATTAATCATATGCTATTAATTTTGCGAGTTATTGTTCTTGCAAGCACTTTCTTTAGTGCTAAGTTGCTGAAATACCTAAGTGAAGAAGTTAAAGTTGAAAAATGAAGTTCTGTGCCAAGCCTTAGTTATTATTATGGTAAAAAAATGTTATATATAGTAGTTTAAAGAAATAAAGGCTTAAGTTTTGGCACATGAAGATCTGTATATGCTATTATCCTTTTCCAGTATCAAGTTCCGCCTTTCGGTCAGGTTTATGTGTCAAGTACAAGCCTATGGTAGCTATCTAGATTATGTCTATGCAATTGAGTGATTCACAAATATAAAACCCTATCTGAGTGAACTGAGTGAATTCTATATATCAAACACATTCCCTATGTGAGGTGCTTAGTCATATGTCAATGCTTGAAAAGTTAAACAATATGCAAACACTTGTAAAATCTAAATTTTCTCCACGTCACGATAATTGATCTTATTTTCTCGCTTTGATTGCTTGAGGGCAAGCAACAGCTAAGTATGGAGGGATTTGATAATGCCCAAATTATACATGTTTTCGGTGGCATTATTTATTCATTTATTATCATTTCTCATAAACTTTCGATACTTAATATCTTGAATTGCTTGCAGGTTCCCTTGAAGATATCCCAAGGTCAAACACAACGAAGATCATGTACTTGTACGCTAAGGAACTCAACATTCAAGAAAAGATGAAGAATCAAGCCTAAAAGTGCAAATGTGCGCCGTACTTATCCTCAAGTCAAAGGAATTAAAAGACTTAGTCAAATTCAACATTAACTCCTCAAGTACGCCGCACAAAGTATTTTGTGCGCCGCACTTCCCATCTGACGTTGAAGAATAAATGAAGTCATAAATACTATTGCATTAATACCCCAAGTATGCCGCACAAATACTTTTGTGCGCTGCACTTCTTCAATAAACATTTAATTCCCTTTGCATTTAATCACCAAGTATGCCACACAAAATACTTAGTGCACCGCACTTCACCCCTCACTCAGCCTATAAATAGAGGACGAATTTCAATCCTTTTCATTTATCCCTTCATCCATTCTTTAACTAATACACACAATTATCCCCTTATGAAGTCCTAAACACTTTCCAACCATTCTCCAAGCATAAACACCATATCCTTTGAAGAATCAACATCAAATCACCAAGAACGACGAAGAACATCATACTAGTTTAGTAAAAGAATGAAGTTTGTTATCAAATCAAGTTATGTTATGAACTCCTTAGCCATGAGAGGCTAAATCTCTCATAACTACTCGGTGATGTTATGATAATGAATAAGTGTTTGGTTTGATCATGATCTCTTTAATCTCAAGCTTATGTTGCAACCCTATTATATCTTATCTTGTTAGTTTTTCTTATCAATCTTAGATTATATAATCATATCGGTATAGGTCGAAAGACTCGTTATGATCTATATGGTTTTAAAGATTTGTCTATGGTCTTCATCGTATGTGTTGAGAAATCTACTTTCGTAAATTGATAAACAAAATAAGCTTTGATATATTAGCAACTAGATTATTTGAGTGACACATTTGGTCTAGTTAATTAAATATAAGTCTTGAGTTAATCAAGTTAATTTGTGAAAACATTTTTTGACGAGAAATCCTTTTTATAAGTTAAAGGTTCCATCTTCGAGGTCTTAATTATTTTGAACACTTATGAATTATTTTCAACTATCCGAGTAGTCATCTTTATTATCACTGGTAAAACAAAAGTTATTTTCAAAATTGTTAAAGTCTATTTTTCCTTCCGGTTACTTGAACACTACTCAAATCCCTGTGGACGACCTGGTCTTACCTAAAAAAGATTATACTACATACGTGGGTTATACTTTTACCCGTGTGTTTCCCTATAATAAAATTGATATTTTTAGTCCTTATAAATTTAAAGCTTTTGAAACACATCAACTGGTCTCATTGACATATTGATAACATTCATGTTATTGATTAGTTGAGCAAATCTCGAGTAGTACTGATATAGTATTTCACCCTTCACAAATGAAAATTTATCAAACTCGTCATACAATTTACATTCTTTTTCTTGTAATGACAATTTCGTGCCTTGCATAAGAAGCTTAACTCTGTCCCATATCTCTTTTACAACTGTATGATGATTGACAATGGCATACACATCAGGTGAAAGACCTTGAAGAATGATGTTGGTAGCTTTAAGATCACAATCAGTTGGAGCTTTTTTGCAACTAAAAGTTCTTTATATTTCTTTTTCCTAGTAGTGCCATCCTCTTGAAGAATAGTAGGCAATACAAGTGGACCATTTTGAACTGATTTAAGAATCATTCTTCCGTTCTACCTATTCTTTATGTATAGTTCCATACAACTCTTCCATGAGTCATACAAGGATTTTTCCAACATGGGAGGACGGTTGTTTGCACCGGCAATGATCATAAATTCTGCTAATGTTGTCATTTTGAATAGATTGATTAAATAAGAAAAGATAAATTTTGATCGTTCAGTGATTAGAGGTTATTGTATTGAAGTAAGTTTTTTTTAAGTGATGAAGTAATGGAATTACACGGGATTTTAAAATTCTTGATAAAATCGAGAAAAAAAGTTAATCTTTCACGGGATTTTACAAATCAAAGAAAAAACTGTATAAATCACCTAATGGAAGTGATATAATTCACCTAAGCAAACTGTATAATTCACCCAAGAAAATGGTATAATTCACCCAAGCAAATGGTATACTTCTCCCAAGCAAAGTGTATACTTCTCCCAAGCAAATGGTATACTTCTCCCAAGCAAAGTGTATACTTCTCCCAAGAAAATGGTATACTTCTCCCAAGCAAAGTGTATACTTCTCCCAAGCAAATGATATACTTCTCCCAAGCAAAGTGTATAAATCGACCAATTACGAAATATGTATAAATAGCCTAGTATGAAAATAGGTATAATTCTCCTGAAAAAAAATAAGTATAATTCGCCTAAAGATAGTGTATAATTCGCCTAAGGTTAAACGTATAATTCGCCTAACATTAAACGTATAGTTGGCTGGTTTAATTCGCCTGATTAATTCGCCTAGAAGAAACTGAAGTATACTTCGCCTATTTAATTCGTCTAATTAATTCGCCTAGAAGAAACTGTATAACTCGCCTGTTTAATTCACATGTATAATTCGCCCTTTAGAACACGAAACTCAAAAACTTCAAAACACTAAAAGACTCACTTTTTGACGTTTTTACTCGATTTTTCTTGTACTTCTTGCTATTCTAAGACTATTAGAACCTGAAAAATACAAACTTTATGGTTTTTAACACAAAAAATTTGAAATCAAGATTCTTGGTGCAAAAAACCTATTCGAACCAAAAAGATCAAGTTTTTGATGTTTTTCCAAATATTTTATTGTACAACTAACCTATACTAAGATAAACAAAGAGGAAAGTTAAGAGCTTAATGGTTTTAAACCCACAAAAGATGAAAATCCTTTGTTTGAGTTCAAACCAAACGCACGCCTAAACAAGAAATGAAAACGCACACAAAACCAAACTAAATCACCTCATGGCTCTTAATACCAATTATAGAATCTATCTAATATCTAATCTCACAATCAAATGACAAAGAACTAGAGAGAGAAAGTGGAAGGATGAACACTTTTAGAGAGAGAAAGGAAGAGAGAATATTAGCTTGAATAATATAAGAAAGTGAACAACCAACACCCTCTCCAAGCTATGGAGAGGGTACTTATACTCTAGTCATATGGCTGGCCATGTACCCTATTATGGGCTTTCCATGGGCTTTGGCTCATTTACCTATTTAAGGTTCCAAAAACTAACTAAGACCTACGAGCTACATATATTAGGTGTGACTGAGTCTTTTCTCGATTCCTAACATATCTAATCTATGTTAAACATATGCTAAAACTAATTCTAACATATAAGGAGGTTTTCAGTCTAAGAGACTGGCACAGGTTTTGAGGTGACATAAATCTACTTCCGCTACCAAAACACATGCAAGACAATAATCAAGAGAAAGAAGAGCGGTCAAGCCAATTATAAGGAAACTGTATTAACCATGATTAATCAAATAAAACATTGGTTTGTTTATTTAGTGCAATGAATGACTTATCTCGAAGGTTATATCTTTCCTAGATTCTGGCGGTACTTCTTCCTGAAACCTAGACACGTCGAATTCTATCACAATTAAACGCATCCGCATAAAGTATTTTCTTTGCTGATTATATTTTATCTTAGGAAATTAATAATGATGATCTTATTAAACCCTATCCCATCGGGACTTTACCCACTTACTGCTTAATGACTCTTTATGTTCTAGTAGTTACTATTCAAGTCTTTACCAAGGGAATCAGAACGTTATTTGTTAATCCCAAGTCACCTGCTAGTCCAACTTGTTCAGCAAACCAGTGGTAAAGATAGGTTAATATTTGTGATCCTATGATTCTAGATATATAAATCGCAATATGGAGAGCCATCTTGGTATCTAGCTAACTTGGTCGGCATCACTAGACCCAGTTGAATAGTAGGTCGCATATTTAAGCACGTAGACAACTATGAATTGATAAACATAATCAACAATCAACGATAAATTAAGCAATCGATATAAACAAACCAAACATTATATTATCATAATCATGGCTGATACCCAAGGGTATTAGCCGTTAACCATTGTAACGCATACAAGCATAATAATGAACAACCAAGGTAACCTAATCGAGTTAAACGAATGATACTAAAAATTGAACGATTATTAAGAGTATGAGAATTATACGGTGTTTCCTATAGAATTAAGCACATTGCGAGACCTTCTTTGCTCTTCTTGTCTTCTAAAAATCAACTTTTGTGGTAATGGTATCGTAAATATGATCAAGCACACCTAAAACTCGTTTTTAGGTATTTTATTTATAGTGTCTGGAATTTATTCGATACGCCATATTGGTTGAGGTCAATACGGCGTATTGGGGGTTTTCTTGGAGTAGGGACCACGTTCAATATTTTCTATAATATTTAATTACTCAATATAGGTAAAGGCGTATAGAGGTCTTCTGGATATGACGTATAACTCTTTAATTCTTCGTGGTTTCTTATGAAGTGGAGGCACAGATACACCGTATCTTCCTTGATGGATACGGCGTATAGAATGTCAGAACATTATTCTTCAGATTTCTTCGTTTAAGCTCTAAAATGCGTGCCTTTTAGCTAATCTTCACAAAGTACTCCATAATTACTGCAAATCTCAAATATAAATGATTAAGTACCAATTCTCACAATAATTTATATAAAATGGGTAAGAAAAATGGGATAAATGATGCTATAAAAGTGACCTTATTTGATTTCATCAAATATCTCCCCACTTGAATCCTACTTGTCCTCAAGTAGACTTTAGAAAATTTATGAAAATGTATCCCAACCGTAGTTAAGGATTTTTCCTTTAAGGATTTATTCGTTCAATTACCAGTACACAACCAAGTACCTCACGAAATAGGAAAATGAAAACTCTCAATTCGCTCAACTAATCTATGTTGTAACATTTAACTAATTTGCTCAATTGCTAGGTCGTGAGGAGTATTCTATCATAGGCTTGGCAAGGATACACATCTCCACCACTAAAGCTAAGGAGTGACAAGTCTTCAAAAGGTAAATTGGGTCTTAAAAGGTTCAAGGGTTTAATCACTCTTTCTAATCTCTATCGATACCAATATTTCAGAAAAGGCGACAAACCATACATACACATCCATAACGATGGAATATACACACATGGTTGCATTCATTCCTTAACTAGAACAAGCTAAAGAATAGGACTAGTAGTCTTTACCAAAAGTCGTAAACCATAAAGGGCGACAAACCACATATACACATCCATAACGAAGGAGTAGACATACATGATTGCATTTAATTCCCTCACTCAAGTAAAACCAAGGGTTAGGACGAAGAGTGATATAGGGTAGGGAATCTTCTAATCTTTCACCAAAAGTAATAAACCAACAAGGCGGACAAAATCACACATACATGGCCGTAACAACGGAATAAACATATGTGATTGCTCGCATCCTCATTCGAGTAAGACCAAAGGTTAGGGATTAGGAAAGGGAAAATAATTATTGTTAAACAAAAAGAAAAAAACAAATAGATTAAGTCCAAACAAATAAGGTATAGTGTTGCTAGCACTTTCCACACCATACCTATGATAAAGACATAAATCGTGGACTACTTCATGTTTAGTAGACACGAACCAGACTCGAAAAATGTCTTGATCAAAGATAAATGAAAACAACCCTTAGTTGGCGTTCCCATAACGGTCAACTCCCAATCGTCCATAATATACATACTTTAGAAAAATTAGTGGTGATATCTACCACTTTATACAAGAAATACATGGTTGGTTTATTTCGACCAACGTACAACAATACTCAACAGAATCACTCTTTTTGTTTTTTTCTCTTTTTTTAAACATCATATACACTACGAATTTCGATGTAATTTCACCATCTTTACTATCATAATCAATCCGGTTAATCTATCCATTCTCCTCCATACTTCGGATGTAAATAACAATTTGTGAAAGTAGTAAAACACACTGAAAAATTGAGATTTTAAATATACACTACTTTTACATTTCCATTGCATTGAGCAATTTCCCGACCTTTCAGAAGATAGAAATTTCACACACGTGCCCAATTACATTGTGCAATTTTACCGACCATACCAGAGATAGAAAATTTCCATCGTAATACAGGAAATACAATACTTTATACAAAAGCAACTAGCAACCGATTAAGAACTTAATCTAATAGGGTAGGCTAAGGTGTAAAGGTGTAACGAAATAAATATTTGGTGTAAGAAAAGAATGGAATGGTTCAGCAGGTTTTTTTTAGGGTTATCTTACTCTAAAAATGAGAGTAAACAAAAGGGTTTATGCGGGACTTAACTAACCAGTGTGGTTAGTTAATATCACAACATATAGGTTTTTTGGGTGTAATCCTAGAAATTTACCAGTTTAGAAAATGTCACTCCATTGATTAAAAATAGTACTTATTATTGTAGTCTCGAATAGATATACTAAGACAAGTTCTAAAGTCTACAACATCACCGATATAGTCATAATTTTATGGAATTTAGGTAAACATTTGAAAATGGATAAGGCAAAATTCTCACAATATCTAACAAGGGTTATGTGTGCGGGTTATGTAACTAATAATTTCACAAAAGTATGCTTAATTTTTTTTAAATTTAGGCATAATTTAAGAATTTTATTGTAAAAATAGGAAAAGTAAGCGTTCTAATTCTCTTCCCCCCACTTGAATTATACAACATTCTCATTGTATAAATATAACATAAAAACGGGAAATGAAAAGAATTAGAACGAGAAACTCCCTTGGGATTTGCTCGGTATGATCCTGCATGTTGCATTTATGAGCAAGATTTACTTGGTAGATGCCAGCATGACTACAACACACATTATTCTAGAATATAAATACTCTACCAAAGTCGTTTTCTTTGTTCAGTAAGGTCCTGTATAAGATATAGGAAAAACAATGCAATTCTATCTCCGATATTCAATGGTTAGAAAACAAAAAAATAAAAACAAAAAACTATACAGGAAGTTGATATGCCGTATCCTAAAACCAGGATACACTGTATTGAAACCTATAGAATGTATTTGAAGTACGGGTTAGATTTCTAAATACGTCGTATCATATAATGAATACGTCGTATAGACAAATCTGACAATAATGTTTTAAATGTAGAAAAGTAAAGGACTGAATAACGTCCAGACATTCAATATGCCATGTGGGTAGGGTTGGATATGCCGTATTGATGTCTAGAAAGACAGACTCAATAAAATAAATTAAAAACAGTCTAGGTTGTCTCCCGACAAGCACTTTTCTTTACAATGAAGTATTTAAGTTAGACTTTTCTTCAGCTCTTCATTCCATCTCGTGAATGCTCATGTGTCCATGTGTGAGCCATTCTTCAACCTTCTCGTTCTTTATGTACTCCAATCCCAAATTCAATACTTCTTTGGAGAAACCTTTCAGCTTTTGGTATGGATGCTAAATACTTTTCAACTCACCTTGTGCACTCACCTTCAACAATGGCCGCATTTTGTTGCATTGAGCATTAGTTAGGTGCTTGAACCTTGGGTGTGATCACGCCATTTGGTAAGTCACACTATCATTCCCTTTGCAAATGGCGATCATCCCATCAAACCGGTTTGCTTTAATGCACGCTTCTTTACAAAACGGTCTTTCAACAATGATATCACCCATTCCTTCCTCACAGTAAGAATCCATGTTTTCTACAACTTTATAATCTATCATAATAGAAAATTTTCCAACAAAAATAGGTACGTTCATAAAAGCTCCAACTATATTTTTCCCTTTGAACTCGGCCTTGTCTTTCATTATCAATTTATAAAACCTTTTAGTCATCATATTAATAGACAAGAGAGGGAAGAAATTTTCGTAACCTATCAAGCATGAAAACTTTAGATTAAAAGCACAGTTAATATGGATTCTCCTATCAAAGTCACAATAACTAAGGTATTCATTTAATCCATCAATAATTTTATTATCATACCTACTTTCGACTCTATCAATCCTAGGTTCATCAATAACCTCACCTTCCTTAATGGCGGGCTCTACATCATCAACTTGATTTCTCCTAAGCTCTGTTGGTTCATTTAGATCGTTTAATTCAATATAGTCTCCATATCAGAGGTCTAACGGTCTATTTAATATTAGAGTTTCTCCCGTTAGCCTAGTCTCTAAATCAAATTCCATCCTTTCTCTTAAACTTAACATGTAGACCCTCTTAATCAAAGTACTAGTAGGTTTAACACTTTTAAAAATAATTTTCTCATCCCCTACCCTCAAAGTAATCTTTCTTTTAAACACATCACTCTTAGCCTGGGCGGTAGACAAAAATGGTCTTCCGAGGATCAAGGGCACCTTGACATCCTCAGGCATATCCAGAATTATGAAGCCTACGAGGAAAATAAACTTACCAATCCCTACTAGTACATTCTCAGCGATACCTTTGGGATACTTCATGGTTCTATTAGCCAATTCGACAGTTAACTTAGTATGAGCTAATTTACCTAGTCCTAGATTAGTGTAGGTCGAGAAAGGCATAACACTGATGCTAGCTCCTAAGTTAATAAGGTCTTTTTCAAAACAAACATTATTGATATAACAAGGTAAAGTAAAGCTCCCTGGGTCTTTTTCTTTTCAAGGTAGGGCATCGTTGCAAAGTGTAGTCCTAATTGAATAAGCATCAAAATATTTCAGTCCATACGATCCTTTCTCTTCATCATAGCAATCATCATATAAATGACTAGGAAAGGGAATAGTCGCTTGTATTGGCTCGAAAAACAGCTTATTGTTTTGTGGGGCTGATACGGCGTATCGAGGTCGTGTCAGTTTCAACAATAGTCGAGATCGACTTGACATGATCTCTTGGGTTTGCTTCAGTTAATCTAGGTAAATTTCCAGATCCTCTTTCTTGCAGAACCTTGCTCATTTGCCCGATTTGAATTTCTAAAGCCTTGATCGAGGCTCCTTGGTTTCTAATAGCAGCATCTATGGAAGCTCAAATTTCCTTGATCAATTTGGAGTTTTCTTCATGTATTTTTGCTGATTCGGTCATAAACTTGCTCAGTGATTCTTCCATTGATTGTCTTCGCTCTTGATACGAAGGGTTTGCATTATTCCTTTGGTAGAATCCCGGAGCTGCTGCTCTATATTGTCCTCCTTGTGGGAATGGTACACCAAATTGAGTGTAATATGCTTCTTCAAGTGTTTTTCCTTCTTCTTTGAGTGGACAATCCTTTGTGTAATGAGGTCCCTTGCATAGTTCACAACCCACTTGAGCGGCATATACTTTTTCATTTACCTTCTTGATTTCCCTTCCAAGGTTATTGAGTTGGGCTTGAATGGCAGCTAATCCATCAGAAGTTTCAGTACTTTTAGTCCTAGTAGATGTTCCATCGTGCCATTTTTGAGAATGTTCGGCCATTTCTTAGATGGCTATCCTTGCATTAGTAGCTGTCATAGTTGGTATGGCACCCTTGGAATCAAGAATTTGTCTAGTAGGCACCTCCAATCCCTTATAAAATAAGATCACCTCCTGCATATCCGTTAAGTAGTGTTGAGGACATCTCATCAAAAGTTCTTTGAATTTTTACCAGGCTTGGTAAAGAGTTTCATCGGGTTCTTGTTGAAAGTTATTGATCTCTTCCATTTTTTAGCATTTCGGGCAGGTGGACAGTATTTGCTCAAAAATTTCTTCTTTAGGGCTTCCCAAGTAATAATTGAACCAGATGGTTCCTTCCTTAGCCAATGACTAGGGAAAGCTCGAAGCATTATTGTAACACCCCAAAACCCGTTTTAAAAGTATTTAATTACTAGAATGCCATTGGAATAGTTTGACTATGACTTTTATAAGTTTGAAGATGTTATATTGGTTAGTCAAACCCGATAGTCAAACTATAAGTTTATATATTGTGTAAATGGTTATAGAAAATATGATGTGTCACAAATAAGAGGGAATAGACTTAAAGGACTAAAGTTTTTAAATGGTAAATGTGTTACATAAGTTAATGTGGCCAAATGAAAAAGAATAGGACTTAAGGGACCATAGTTGCCAAAAGGGCAAACTTGCACCTAATAAATATCTAGATAAATCCCATGTTTCCAAAATATTCCAGAAGTGTGTTGGTGCCTGGTGTGTGTCGAGCCAAGAAAAAGAATAGAAAGACCAAGGCGATCCTAAAAGATCAATTGTGAATGAATTGAGGTTCCAATCAATGAAAAAAGCTCTAGTAATGATCCTACCCAAGTAAGTAATCTTAATTATTAAGTTAATTGATGAATTATGAATTAGGGTTCATGTGCCTAATTTAGGGGTTTTGGGTAATTGATATTCTAAAGAAAGAATTAAGATATTTTTTAATAAGGGTTAAGGTTAATTGAAGATTAAGTATAAAGAATTGGGTTTTACATCATATGATCAATATATGATCATATGATGATAAAGGATGGATATTGAGTAAGTTATGGGTTGTATAAACCCATATTATGAAGTCTCTTTAATATGTATAATTGTGGTTTAGGAAGGATAGCAAGGATTGAAGATGATGGTGATAATGCTTATGTTTATTAGCTTGGATTCAAGGTAAGTAAACTGGTTATAATGTGAAATTATATTGATTTTACCATGTATGTGTTATATGGATAATGTAAGGAAAGTTTAGGATGCATTGGTTAGAAAGCTTGAACTAATAGTAGATTTAAAACTAGTTGGGCAAAGCTAGCAAATGATGTGATTAAGTCTAGTTTGACCTATTAAAGGTATGTAATGGTTTTTATGATATGATATAATGTGTTCAATGTGTAATGTGATAGCTTTGATGAATGTAGTCTTATGGACTAATGATGGCTAAGAACGATGCTTATGTGATGAAAGATGTATAATATCATGTTATTGCCGTTTACTTACTAAGCCTCGTGCTTACAGTTTAGATGTTTAATGTTTTGTAGGTTCTTGTGATGAAGGTAAAGCAATTGGTAAATGATAAAGACTATGAAGCATGGAATAGAAGTGGGTAGTTTATGCATAAAGCTTAGTACTAGATACCGAGCTCGAATCAAAGTTGAACCCTAAGTGCCGTAAAATGGTTTGTAAGTGTTATGTGTTAAGTG
>BQNB010025735.1:0-59323 GCA_026074375.1 Tanacetum coccineum
AAATAGGCGCTCCCGAAGCCCGTCACCAGTTGCCAGTGTCTTCAAAAGACTTAAACAAAACAGACCTCCTTCACCTAGGCCCAGGCCGCGGAAGGAGGGTGGTGTGTTCAACAGGTTGGGAGGAAAAAAACGAAGTGCATCTGCACGTTTTGACAGTCGCCATCAGGTTTCCTACGAAAAGGAAACCGAGGTACAACCAAGGAAGCATCATCATAGGGACATGTCGTCCCAGGAAACTGGTGAATATTCAGAGAGTGAAGACAGTGAGGGAGGTCACTGGAAGTCCAAATCAAGAAGGCACAGGTCAAACACCTGCGAAGATGATCTCTCTCAACCTTGGACGTGTGAGGAAAGAAACCCTTTCACACCTCGTATCCGGCATTTCAATTTTCCGAGGACAATGATGCCTAGCCATGTCAAGACATATAATGGAAGCGGGGATCCAGAAGATCATTTAAAGTTATTCCAGGCCTCGGCAAAGACAGATAGGTGGGCAATGCCAACATGGTGTCATATGTTCAACTCAACGCTCACAGGAAATGCTAGAGTCTGGTTTGACAAACTTTCAAGGGAATCCATTGACAGCTATGAAGATTTGAGAACAGCATTCAGGGAAAATTATCTCCAACATACAAAACACATCAAGGATCCGGTGGAGATACATCATATCAAGCAAATAGATGGAGAATCTACGAAGGACTTTATGGAAAGATACAAGGCAGAAATCCTGGATGTGGAAGGAGCGCCGGAATGCATGAAGATCTCCGGATTCATGCACGGTATAACCCACCCCGAGCTGATCAAGCGTTTATACGAGAAAATTCCGAGGTCAATGGACGAAATGTACAGGGTGACTACGTCTTTTTTGCAATGGGAAGTTGCCGCATTCAGTCATAGTCGAAAAAAAGCACCTATAACACCCCGTGTTTTAGGGTCATTGACGTCGTCAATAAATCCACAATGTATCTTTTGTATTGTACGCGTTTGCTTTAAATCGTAAAACGTTAAGTTAAATCGCGTAGGCTAAAAATTAGCGTTCAATGTAAACGGGCATCAAACAATTAAATGTTTACATCAAGCAAGGGTTAAGTAATTATTTTGAGGATAATTATTAACATTGTTCAATTTATTTTTATTGGTTGCGTAAATTTATTACGTTTCGCAATAAAATACGTTTAGGCATACCCGGAACCACCAAAACTTTTCTACGCTTCAACAAATACCCACTTTTATACCCAATACCCAAAATTTACTAAATATCATCATATGTTAGCCCACTTGGCCGAATTTTATACAAGAAATAACCAAGGACTATCAAATTGCAAGTAATGTATCTACATTTCACATTTAACTTACACTTTCTACATTTCAAGAAATACTTATACATTTTTACATCAAGAAAATATCTAGCTAGCACATCCCTTAAATCCATGAACTCATATCCATCTTAGGGAACATAAGGACACAAGAAATTAATCAAGGCAATGTGCAAGCATGGGATGGTAAGACTTCTATCATGACTAGTGATTTATATCACTAGTCATCCCTATTTCACCAAATGTGACGCCCCCCCCCCCCTTGACCATAAGACTTTTGGTCTTTGTTTTATACACTTTAGTAACCACTTAGTACATATAAGTCTTACACCTTTAAAGATAGAAACACACAAGCCATTTCCTTGATAATAAAATCACAAACTATCTCTCCATTTTCCATTGATAGGCCCAGGCATCAAACACCCTTCCAAGCAAATCCATACAATTTTTCTTCAACCTTTACAGCCATACACATCATTCTAAACTATATTAAGGTATTTTCAAGCCTTGGTTAACCATTTACAAGTATTGAAGCAAGAAAGGAAGATTAGGGTTTCTAATGGAAAACTAGGGTTTCAAGTGTGCAAGCTTGGGTTTAAAGTCTAAACAAGGGTTTAGCACTTATTTTTCATTGTCATCATTCATCACTACGGTAAACCTAAAAACCTTTATCTTTTCATTTTTCATGATTTTTTTATGTATATTGAAGTTCTATTTAGTAAAATCTCCAATTAGGACTTTTAATTTGTAAAACATATTTTTACTTGTGATCATGGTTTTATACACTTTTACATATGTTATATGGTTGGTAATATCATGTTATAAAGGGATTATAAGTATTGTAACATGTTGGTTAAGTGTAAACAGTATATGTAACAATATTAGGTTTTAAGGATTTTCTTAAGGAAGTTGTGATTAAATGTATCATTATGGAACTTTTACTCTTGGAATTTGGACAAGATATGAACTAATGGGAGACTTCGTAATATATATAAAGAAATATGACATATGTAATTATTAAAAAGGCTTGTGTTATGTATTAAGTTGGAAAGTATAGAAAGTAGTTATAAAAAACAAAGTTTACCAAATAAACTCAAAAAGACATTTAGGGGCTGTTTTGGTTCGTGTCCTATGACAGCCATATTATGAACTATAAATATAGTACACCTCATGACGATTCCAAAAAGATAAGAAACTCGAAAAACGGATTAATAACGAAAAAGATAAGCTAATTACAAGTTATACGTTCATTAAACGGGTTTATAAAATAACTTTTATAAAAAATTATATAAAACAGAAAGTTTTGTATTTTTAACAAATTATACATAATTTTATGATTCCAAAACAATAAGAAACGTAATTTTTTGATTAAAAACGAAGAAGTTATGAATTACGCAAGTTTATATACTTAAAATGTATAAAAATATTTTTATAAAAATTACTATTCATGACAGAAAACATTATTTTTTGTAAACTGTATAAATAAATAGAAATTTCATTTAGAGAACGAGCTCATGAAAGAAATTATAAAAACGGAGTAAAACCGAATAAAAATACGACGTTTACGATAATTCGAGTTTATAAAAGTAATTTTATAAACATAAAACAGTAAAAATTATGTTCATCAGCAGACCCACTTTATAAAAAGTGATAATTTTTGATAACAAAGACGTTGGTCGAGGAATCGCTAAATTCGGGATTAAAAACGAATAATGTTAGTGCATTTAAGGGTTTTTACGACAATTTTAAATTTATAAAAAGTTTTATGATTGTAAAAGTACTATTATAGAATTGTTAAAAATATAAAAATGTAATATTTTGAATATATCATCCCCAATACGAATAGACGTTGTAAATAAGAAAAACGCGAGGGAATCAGGAGTTTAAAACGGAAAGTTTGTAGGTTTTTACTAAAACGATATTATAAAGTTTTCTTTATAACAACGATTTCTAAATTACAAATAGACGATGATGAAGCTATATAGAATTATATGTGGTTATCAAAGTACTATATTACTAGGGAGTTTTGTTACGAATAAGGAAAAATTGATCATTAATGCAATCAAAGAGAGACCTCAATGATCGTCCCTTGGGGGAAGATTGTTAGGATTGATAAAAGTGACGATCTTATTGAGATAAATGTCTTGTAATAAATAGGATAATAATATTGTGTAATATCGACGAGTTGTATTCGGGGTGACGTATCGACGAGTTGTTGGATTTATGATTTAAAGTGTCCTAGCTCCTCATACGTCACTACATGACCTCTTAAATTATGATAGCCCGAACAATAGTATGATGTAACTAACATAGACTTGTATATGATGTTAGTTAATCAATGCGATTAGTGCTTATACGACCTATGTTAATTTAGGTTGCATTCGATCATTAACGAGACGCATTATCTGTGATATTTAGATTATCAGTAACTCAAGGTGAGTTCATAGCCCCACATTTTACATGGTTTTGTTTTATAAGTTTTGGGGTGGAAAACATGCATTGTTTTATAACTGGACACAAGTGGATACTTTTATATTATGATTACGTGTTGCCTAAGTAGCGATAACCCAATCTGAGCCCATTATCATGAAATGTTACTTACTGGGTCAGTGAGGCGCGAGTGCTTATGAATAGATTTATTGGTTTGGATCAACCCGTTAGGGTGTTAGCTATCACTAGGCAAACGAACGTAACACTGTCGGTTAGGGATGTTGCGGGAGTTTTAGAACATTCAATACGGGCAATGTGGCAATGATATATTGCCATATATTTATGTCGAGCTTCAGTGTCATGAGCTTAGAGCAACGTAATTACATTTATATGATTTCTGCATCTGTTGCATTGTCATACACTTGGGAAATCTTGTGGTCCAACTTTATACAATTTATCAAACCTATGAATTCACCAATATTATTGTTGACGTTTTAAAGCAACGTTTTTCAGGAAGTCAGTAAGCACAAGGTGCAAGCGATACATTGGTGATTTTGTATTTTGGGATGACATGCTTAAAGATATGGTTGCATTATATTTTGGGAATCATGTATTATGAACTAGTATCTTTGTAATATGGACAATGAAGAAGTTAAGCTTCGGGCTTTTTGTAACAAATGTTTGCTAAATCCAATGTATCAGTTTTAAACGACTTTTAATGGTCGTTCTATATATATCTTGTGTTATTGATCTAAGATGTGACATGCCCCGGACCCTTATTCTGATGCGAGCCATTTTGGGTGTGTTACAGCACCCGCGCCATGGAAACAGCCAGAAGGAGGAAACAAGCCAAACTTTAAAAAGGGTTTAAAAAATAAGCAAAGATCAGATCGGAAGCCAGATAGGTTTTCACTCCTTACGAAAACCCCGAAAGAAATTTTCGCTCTAGAAAAAGGAAAATTCAGGGCTTCGCCACCAATGGTAACTCCTACGGAAAAAAGGGATCCGAACAAATATTGTGAATTCCACGCGGATACGGGGCATAGCACTGGAAGAATGGCATGAGCTGAGGAAACAATTATAGACGAGATCAACAAGTCAGGCAAATTGTCACAATTCATCAAAGATTAAAGCAGAGCGACAGCAAGGCACATACGAAGGGGGGAGGAAACAGCTGGAAAAGACAAGCCTCTAGCCATCTTGATCGATTCAACATGGGGAGAGGGTAGCAAACAAAGGGGTCACCCAGAGTTTTTTCTCTCCGGAGACAACAATCTCTTTTCCGTCTTTAGAAAGGAAGACGGAACGAAGGACAATGATTCATCGAAGTTGAAATAGGAGGGCACTTCGTTACATCGGTATACGTGGACGGAGGTGCGTCCTCAGAAGTTCTATACGAACATTGCGTATCAGGCTATGACAAAGTAATGAGCGGGGGGGATAGATGACCAGATGATCCCAGGCTACCATCATCACTCATAGGTTCAGTAGAGAAAACCATTTGGCGGAATAGGCCAGATTTCCCTGCTAGTAAAGATAGGTGACGAATTGCTTCCATTTCCGCATGGTTTGTGAACTTCCTCACTGGTTATCAGGTCACTATCTCACACATGGAATAATAGGCAGAACGGGTATAAGAAAGATCCGTGCCGTACCATCCACGGCACACAGAATGTTAAAATTCCTGGTAAAAGGAGGAACGGTAACGATACGAAGCAGCAGAGCCATCCCGATGGAATGTGCAATGATCTCCGGACCTAGCACACAACACCCCGTGACCAGTCAGGTGTTGGAGGAGAAGATAAAAGTGGCCATTCATCCTGAATACCCCGAGCAAACAATAGCCATAGGAATCACCTAACAGTAAAGGACGCAAAGAACTATGTGCTTTGGCTCAGACAAACACTGGTATTTGTGCTGGAAGCCAGCGGATTTTGCGGGCGTCCCGCGGCACATGGCAAAGCATCGCTTCTAAAATGTTGAGAGGGCATAAGCAACCTTTTGTCAGACAAAAGAAAAGGGGGCAAGCGCCGGAAAGAAATAAAGCGATCCAGGAGGAAGTGGAAAAATTGGTAGATGCCGGAATCATGAAAGAAGTCCACTATCACAGCTGGCTATCCAACCCGGTCATGGTCAAGAAACACGATGGGAGTTGGCGAATGTGTGTGGATTTCAAAGATCTAAACAAAGCATGTCCTCAGGATGGTTATCCCTTGCCGGAGATAGATTGGAAAGTAGAGTCTCTCTGCGGATACCCTTTTAAGTGCTTCCTAGACGCATACAAAGGGTACCACCAAATCAAATTGGAAGAGGAGGTTGAGGAGATACGACATCATTCATCACGAATGCCAATGGATATTCTGTACACAATGATGCGTTCGCTCTAAGAATGCGGGCAACCCATCATACGCTTAAATAGACGGGGCATTCCAAATGCAGATGGACGTTAACCTGGGAAGTATATGTCGCAAACTTGGGTCATAAAAAAGCCAAAGAAGAGGGATAATTTATCGAGAATAGCAGAACATTCAAAACTTGTTGATCCTTTCTGAACAGATCTTTAACTCCTTAGCTAATATAAGGATTAGTTGTATTGGATAAATCCAAGACAACTATAGTAGAAACTTTGATTAGAAATATCACAAACTATGCGGAAACTAGGTTGTGATACTAAGAAGAACAATAACAATAAATTAAACTTTCAGCCTCAATATATTAATACGATCACTCTTAATAGTGATAGGGTTTACAACCTTGAAGCTATAACTAACTATGAAAAAGGTGTGTATGATGATTGTGTAGAGATAGATGTGTTTGTGGAGATTGATATCTTTTCTCTACACCCTAGGACCTCCTTTTATAGTACAAGGAGTCCTAGTAGGTTACAACACATTTAATACTTTCCTAAGTATTATACATTAATACATTTAAATGCTTTCCTAATAAACCTTGTAACCTACTCATCATATTTAATACTTATTAATACTTTCCATAAGTATTAAACCTTCCTATTCAACACATTTAATATTATAAGGAAACTAAATCATTTGATTATCATCATAATCTTCATAATCTTTGGACCATAATCTTCTAACATTATTCATTATTTGTAGAATCCTTTATTTTGTTGATTTAGTCCCTCTGTGTTTCATTATTTCAAACAGCATTAAAGGAATCTTTAATTCCCAACAATCCTCCTAAACTGATTTCTCTTGTAAATCATCAAGTTTTTGAATGAAAGATTCTCAACAATCCTCCCTTAAACTTGATATTCATCTTGTTAATCATCAAGTTTCTTCAATGTAAGCTTCTTGATCACCAGGAGGATGCTTCCAAACACTTCTTTACTTCTAAAGCTGTTTCTTTGTCATCTTCACCTTTGCTGTTTGAAATCTTGTTATTCTTGATTCTAGCTCATTTAAGCGGTCTCATCATTGAAGGTAACCTCATGATCTGCACCATCAATTCCCTCCCTGTATGCTATCCTACCTAAACTTTTTTTTTCATTATCAGGATGAAGTGGTTTTCTAAATTCTGCCAAATCTACGAATCCGTGGTAAGAAATTGGTACAAAGAATCATCAATTCAATAAGTTTCAAAAACTATCCTATCACTTTGATGTGAATCACTGAAATTGTATAGTTTTTGGCTAATACCAGCCAATAAAACGGATTTGATGATTCTTTACTGGTTGCCGTTTACCCCGGAATAGCCAATTCTTCATTGCAATAATATGGTGAATTGATAACCATATAGTTTTGAGCAAACTATCAACTATCAACAGATTGAGAAGTTTTTACCATAAAGCAGTTTTGCTTTGGACTAAGTAAATGCTTCAATGCATATAACCTGGTTATGTTTACGATATTGTTTGTAGCCAAAACTATCAGCTATCAAGGAATTTGAGGATTTCTTACCAGATGCGTTTGCACTTGGAATAGCCAAATCTTGGTGTCGGTTAGGGGACATGGTGAATTGTTACCATTTGTTGTGTGAAATGAAACAACACTAAAATTTTCCTGTCAGGTGTAGCTTGCCAAAATTCTCAAACATATCCATAGATCAGCTTAAGAACAAACTATCGAGAACCAACTATGTGTTTATCCGATATCGTATAATATTGACAGTTTGTAGCCCAAATATGGCATAACTAACAGTATAAACTCTTTTCTAATAACAAAGAAGTTCAAACAATAGTTTCTATAACAGTATAACCTTTTCTTGGGTCCAAACAGTAGTAAGATCTTTTTTGACCCTCAGACTTGAACCTTTTATTTAGTGTTTTGTGAAAAACCCTGTTTTCATGAATATCTCAAACATACAGCAAGCTTTATTGTAACATTAAACGATACAATAATCTTTTATCTGACATTTTTTTGCTTCTCTGCAAAAAGTTAGGCACAAAACACAAAAAATACAGATCATAGCAATTCACAATCACACTCTTTTTTTGAATTGGCCGCTGCAGTAAGTGAAGTTAGTGTTTTTTGAAGTCCAAGCCAGAAGGAGGCTTGGAAACTGCCAAGTGCATCAAATAATCATATCTTGTCAAGGTCTTTGTGCACTATTTGAATTTGGAAACATGGTTAAGTTTCATGTTTTGGTTTCCAAACTTCAGGCTAGCTGAAGCCTTAACAGTTTAACCTTGCATTTGGAACCTAACCAGTATTAACCTTTACTCTTAACAAGTATTAAATCTTTTGATAGCAAATATCTGTTGTAATTTTCTGTTTTCTTGTTAAAGGGTCTTTTAACAGATGAATATGCTTTATTATAAGAGTATGGTTTTTGCATAGCATCATTCATTCTTGTTCTGGGTTGAGCAGTTCTAACTGATTTAGCAGTTATTAGGGATACTAGGCTCTGATTAGTTGTTATGCTTGTGGAACTATGTTACTTTTTGGATTGGGGTGAGAAAATCTACCAAAGTTCTGGTGATTCACCCTCTTTGAGTTGTTCCACACTGGTTTAACCTGTTTTTGATCATTAATCTTTTTCTTGTGTTTACAGGTATATTGCAAGTGATCAAAACTACCACATACATAGCAAGCTTTATTGTTAAACTCAAAATTTTTACCTAATTTATGAGTCATCATACCATTCCAGTTTCTTTTATTACCTCTAGGCCTCTTATTGTTTTTCCTAGAGTTTTCTGCTTGCCTAACAGTTTCATTCCTAGCATTAACAGATTCAATCTTTTCAAAGCTAGGTTTGACTGTTTTTGTTACTTCCTTAGGTTTGACCACAATCTCATCATCTTCACTGTCAGATTCGTACTCCTCAATGATAGGAGCATCAGACCAGACTTTGGGTGTACTAACAACTTTGGGTTCATTAACAACAGGTTCAGGCATACAGTCAAGAGTTTCTACACTAGTATTTGACTCACAAGAGTCAAAGTCACTGCTCCTAGTATCAGATTCACTAGGTTGAGTCTGTTTTGGACCATATGTAAATTGTGAGTAATCTATTTCTATATCAGGTCCAGATGGCATGTAATTCCCTGTCATAGGAGGGGGAACTGCATGCATTCCATCAGTTGTAACAAACCTATCATACAAAGTCCTATCATCTGTATTACTATCATTATTCATAAACACACTTTGTAAGACTTCATTTTCATAACTCAAAATGCCATCAAATCTGTGATCCCCATATCCAAGCCCAAATTTATCATTAGCACTCATTTGAGTATTTAGCAGTTTACCAAGATTTTTTGAAGAACTTTGCCAATTTTCAAATTTGGTTTTTAAATCTTCTTTCTCTTTAAGAGCTTCTGCTAATAACTTCTTATGGTATGTAAGCACATCAGTTTTATCATCTAAATCAATTTTCATAAATTTAATCTTTTGCTCATACCAAAGTTGATTTTGCTGATGAACAACTAATTGAGCTTCTACTTTCTTTAAACCTTGATCATAAGCTTTTATTTCTACACTAGCATCACTAAGCTGTTCTCTTTGTTCATCATATAATTTTTTAAGTTGTGCATATGATTTCTCACATTCAGAAGAACAAGTATGTACCTTAGAATTAACATTTGAAGAACTTGAGCTGTAGGCCATCTCTTCTTTGACAAACAAATCTTGTGTGTAGAAAATGTGTTCTTCTTATTCAAAGCTTCTCAACCAGCTCTGATACCACTTGTAGATCCCTTTCTGAACAGATCTTTAACTCCTTAGCTAATATAAGGATTAGTTGTATTGGATAAATCCAAGACAACTATAGTAGAAACTTTGATTAGAAATATCACAAACTATGCGGAAACTAGGTTGTGATACTAAGAAGAACAATAACAATAAATTAAACTTTCAGCCTCAATATATTAATACGATCACTCTTAATAGTGATAGGGTTTACAACCTTGAAGCTATAACTAACTATGAAAAAGGTGTGTATGATGATTGTGTAGAGATAGATGTGTTTGTGGAGATTGATATCTTTTCTCTACACCCTAGGACCTCCTTTTATAGTACAAGGAGTCCTAGTAGGTTTACAAACATATTAATTACTTTCTCTACAGTAATTATACATTAATACATTTTAATGCTTTCCTAATAAACCTTGTAGCCTATCATTCATATTTAATATTATTAACAAATATTGGCAGATTTTATCGTAGAGCGACCGGATGAAGAATCCCCGGACGAACTCATGGCAGAGCCAGAAGAATTACCGGAACCATGGACTTTGTTTACAGATGGGTCATCCTGTATAGATGGTTCCGGAGCTGGGCTGATATTGACAAATCCGGAAGGAGTTGAATTCACGTACGCCATGAGGTTTAGGTTTGAGGCTACCAACAATGAAGCTGAATATGAAGCATTAATAGCCGGTCTCCGGATCGCAGAACAAATGGGCGTAAAAAACCTTCAAGCAAATGTAGACTCTCGCCTTGTAGCAAACCAGGTCAATGGCTCTTACGTAGCAAAGGAGTCAGGTATGGTTCAGTACTTGAAAAAAGTAAAAACGCTCGCAAGTAACTTCAAGGAATTCTCCATCAAACAAGTACCGCGGAGCGAGAACAAGAAGGCGGATGCCCTAAGCAAGATTGCGTCTACAAGTTTCGCACACCTCAGTAAGCAAGTACTTGTGGAAGAATTAAAGGAAAAGTCTATACATGAGAAGGAAGTCCTCGCTATAGTGGAGGAGGAAGAGCAAACATGGATGACACCCATATATGAATACCTTACAAAGGAAATCCTTCCGAAAGATAAAAAGAAAGCAAGGGTGGTATGTCGCAAGGCATCCTGGTACACCATTATCAATGGAACTTTACACAAGAAATCTTTCTTGGGACCGTGGCTCCGGTGCGTCAGACCACTTCAAGAAAACTACGTCCTTAGAGAAATACACGAAGGATCCTGTAGCATGCACTCCGGTCCTAGATCCATGGTCGCCAAGGCCATCCGGACGGGATATTACTGGCCAACAATGCATACGGATGCGCGCAAACTAATAAGGGAATGCAATGACTGTCAAGTCCATTATCTCATTCCGAGAAATCCGCAACAAAACTTAACCCCCATTACGCCTCCGTGGCCATTCTATAAATAAGGGATCGACATAGCCGGACCCTTCCCAAAGGGACCAGGCAAAGTCAAGTTTTTGATCGTAGCTATTGACTAGTTCACCAAATGGATTGAAGCAAAGCCCGTTGCGACTATCACAAGAAATCAAGTGAAGAAGTTCATATGGGACAACATTGTTTGCAGGTTTGGCCTACCAGGGGAAATAGTATCCAATAATGGAAGGCAGTTTCGTGATAACCCATTCAAAGACTGGTGCGAAAAACTGTGTATCCGCCAGTGCTTTACCTCCGTGAAACACCCATAATCAAATGGCTTGGTCGAAAGGGCAAACAGGAGTCTGGGAGAGGGAATCAAAGCTCGATTGGATGAAAGAAGCAAGGATTGGATAGGAGAACTCTTACACGTCCTATAGGCACACCGTACCATGATCAAATCAAGCAATGGAGAGACATCGTTTTCACTTACATATGGCACGGAAGCAATTATACCAGCAGAGATAGGCATGCCAACACTCCAGACTGCGGAAACGGACTTGACACAGAATGACGAAGCCCTGGGAATAAACTTGGACATCATAGAAGAAAAAAGAGAACAAGCAGCAATTCAATAGGTGAAAAGTAAAGCTAAGATGGAAAGTACTACAATTCTAAAGTTCGAAGCATAAGCTTCAGGCCGGGGGGAAATGGTCTACCATAGCAATGATGCAAGCCACGCCAAGGACGGAGGAAAACTTGGCCCTAAATAGGAAGGACCATATGAAGTTACGAAGTCATTAGGAAAGGGAGCCTACAAGCTTAAGGATCAAAAAGGAAATGAACTTCCGCAAACATGGAACATTTGTAATCTTAAAAAGTGTTATATACATGAAGTGTAAGCACCCGCACGGCACGTATGATGCTCCGGAGGGTAGTATGTTAATTTCTCTTTATTTTGTAATGCCTTTTGAATATTAATGAAAAAGTAGGGATTAGCTACCCTCGCCAGTTTTAAAGTCCTAAAATTATTATTACTTTGCAAAGTTATATCAACTATTAAGACGCGTGCGCAAGGAGCTACGCTCCACAATAATATTATCTTGGATAATAAAAGGTTGAGCAACCTCAAAATTAGCTTGGGTGTATAAAAGGTATTGCAAACCCGGCACCGGGAGAATAACCCACAAATATTCACAAGACTATCTATTACGAATGTACAACAGTATTATAACCTGTAAAAAACATCCTTGTTATAATAAAGACGGACACACCAGCGTCCACCTAAGAAACATGTTTAACTTGATAAGCTAAACACCGCAACAAAAAGGCCAACACACGGCCGCGGTAAAAAAGCAAATGTTCATATTACATGAAGGCCGCAAACAGAAATAGCCACACACGGCCACGACATATAAAAAAGAAAAAATATCTAAGTGTTTAATATACAAAAGCAGACCACATGCGGTCATGGCATGGAAATAAAACTAAAAGCAACAACGCTCAAGATGGGGGGCGGTAACAACACTTCCCAAGGCTTGTACCATAGGTAAATCTGGGATCTTCAATCTCATATAGTCCAGATGGAATGTATTCTCTGTAATAGGTGGGGAACTGCATGATTCCATCAGTGTAACAAACTATCATACAAGTCCTATTACATCTCATATTTACTTCATTATCATAAACACACTTTGTAAGCACTTCATTTCTTATAAACTCAAAATGCCATAAATCTGTAATCCCCATATCCTAGCCCAAATTTATATGTAGAATCATTTGTGTATTAGTTAGTTTACCAAGATTTTTTGAAGAACTTTGCCAATTTTCAAATTTGGTTTTTAAATCTTCTTTCTCTTTAAGAGCTTCTGCTAATAACTTCTTATGGTATGTAAGCACATCAGTTTTATCATCTAAATCAATTTTCATAAATTTAATCTTTTGCTCATACCAAAGTTGATTTTGCTGATGAACAACTAATTGAGCTTCTACTTTCTTTAAACCTTGATCATAAGCTTTTATTTCTACACTAGCATCACTAAGCTGTTCTCTTTGTTCATCATATAATTTTTTAAGTTGTGCATATGATTTCTCACATTCAGAAGAACAAGTATGTACCTTAGAATTAACATTTGAAGAACTTGAGCTGTAGGCCATCTCTTCTTTGACAAACAAATCTTGTGTGTAGAAAATGTGTTCTTCTTATTCAAAGCTTCTCAACCAGCTCTGATACCACTTGTAGATCCCTTTCTGAATAGATCTTTAACTCCTTAGCTAATATAAGGATTAGTTGTATTGGATAAATCCAAGACAACTATAGTAGAAACTTTGATTAGAAATATCACAAACTATGCGGAAACTAGGTTGTGATACTAAGAAGAACAATAACAATAAATTAAACTTTCAGCCTCAATATATTAATACGATCACTCTTAATAGTGATAGGGTTTACAACCTTGAAGCTATAACTAACTATGAAAAAGGTGTGTATGATGATTGTGTAGAGATAGATGTGTTTGTGGAGATTGATATATTTTCTCTACACCCTAGGACCTCCTTTTATTGTATAGGAGTCTAGTTAGGTTACAAACCATTTAATATTTCCCTAAGTTATAATTTGGACATTAATACATTTAAATGCTTTCCTACTAAAACTTGTAACCTACTTTCATATGTAATACTTTTTAATACTTTCCATACGTATTAAACTTCATATACAACACATTTAATATTATAAGAAAAACTTAATCAATTGGATTTATCACTCATAATCTTCATTTCTTTGACATACTTCTATAATCTTTCATTATTTGTAGAATCTTCATTATGTTGATTTAGTCCCTCTTGTTTCATTTATTCAAACAGCATCAAGGAATCTTTTCAATTCCACAAAAACTCTCTGGAAATAAATATGAACCATTAATAGCGGTCTCTGGATCGCAGAACAAATGGGGTGATAAAAAATCCTTAAGAAAAATGTAGACTCTCGCCTTGTAGCAAACCAGGTCAATGTCTTACTTAGCAAAGGGAGTCAGTTACTGGTTATACTTGAAAAAGAAAAATCGCCTCGCAAGTATACTCTTCAAGGAATTCTCCCTCAAAAAGTACCGCAGATCAAGACAAGAAGGGGAAGCCAAAGCAAGATTGCGTCTACAAAGTTTCGCACACCTTGTAGCAAGTACTTGTGGAAGAATTAAAGGAAAAGTCTATACATGAGAAGGAAGTTCGCTATAGTGGAGGAGGAAGAGCAAACATGGATGACACCCATATATGAATACCTTACAAAGGAAATCCTTCCGGAAAGGGGGGGGGTGGGGGGGGGGGGGGGGGGGGGGGGGGGGGGGGGGGGGGGGGGGGGGGGGGGGGGGGGGGGGGGGGGGGGGGGGGGGGGGGGGGACAAAAGAAAGCCAGGGTGGTACGTCGCAAGGCATCCCGGTACACCATTATCAATGGAACTTTATACAAGAAATCTTTCTTGGGACCGTGGCTCCGGTGCGTCAGACCACTTCAAGCAAACTACGTCCTTAGAGAAATACACGAAGGATCCTGTAGCATGCACTCCGGTCCTAGTTCTTGGTAGCCTAGTCCACTCTGGACGGGATATTACTAGCCATTATATACTACGGATGTGCGGAATCTAATAAGGGCATGCAATGACTGCAGTCCATCGTCCCATTCCGAGAAATCCAAAACAAAACTTAACCCCCATTAGTCTCCGTGGCCATTCTATAAATGGGGGATCGACATAGCCGGACCCTTCCCGGAAGGACCGGGCAAAGTCAAGTTCTTGATCGTAGCTATTGACTGCTTCACAAATGGGATTGAAGATATGCCTGTTGCGTACTCTCATTGAATTCAAAGTGAGGAAGTTCGTATTGTTGACAACTTTGTTTTCAAAAGGCGGATTTCTGGCTTACCAAGGGAAATAAATATCGAATAACGGAAAATAATTCTGTGATTAACCCATTCAAAGACTGGTGCGAAAAACTGTGTATCCGCTAATGTTTTGCCTTCGTGAAGCACCCACAAGCAAATGGTTTGGTCGAAAGAGCAAACAGGAGTCTGGGAGAAGGAATCAAAGCTCGATTGGATGAAAGAAGCAAGGATTGGATAGGAGAACTCTCACACGTCCTATGGGCAATACGCACCTGTATAAAATCATGCAATGAGAGACACGTTTTTACTAAACAATTACAACTCGGAAGAGTCATGCAAGCAGAGAATTGGCATGCCAACACTCCGGAGTCTGCGTAGTAGACCTAACTAAGAATGATGAAGCCTTGGAAATTAACTTGGACCTCATAGAGAAAAAGAGATACATGCAGAATCAAAGAGCTAAAAAGTAAAGCTAAGAATGGAATTATACAACTATAAGTCTGAAGCACAAGCTTCAGGCGAAGGGACACAGGTCTACCGTAGCAATGATGCAAGCACACGACAATGGACGAGGAAAACTTGGCCTAAATGGATGGACCTTATGAAGGTTACGGAGTCATTGGAAAGGGGGCCTACATGGTTAAGGATCGCAATGGAGATGAGCTTCCGCGAAACATGGAAACCTCTGTAATCTTAATAAGTGTTATATAACATCGTAGTGTAGCACCGCCCGACACGCATGATGCTCCGAAGGGCAGTATTTTTTTTTTCTCTTTTATTTTTGTAATGTCTTTTGAATATTATATTGAAATAGTGGGGATTAGATACCTAACCAGTTTTTAAAAGTCTAAATATTATTATTTTCTTTGCAAAGTTATATCAACTATTAAGACGCGCACGCAAGGAGCCACGCTCCACAATAATATTATCCTGGATAATAAAAGGTTGAGCAACCTCAAAATTAGCTTGGGTGTATAAGAGGTATTGCAAACCCGGCACCGGGAGAATAACCCACAAATATTCACAAGACTATCTATTACGAACGTACAACAGTAATAACAAAAAAAGGTAGCAATATTATAACCTGTGAAAAACATCCTTGTTTATAATAAAGACGGGACGTCAGGGCACCCTATATAAACATGTTTAAACGGTTTAAGCTAATCACCGCCAACAAAAAGGCAACATCGGTCGCGGTAAAAAAAGCAATTGTTCATATTCACATAAAGACGCAAACAGGGAAAATAGCACTTACGTCCACGTCTAAAAAAAAATAAAAACAGATCTAAGTCGTTATGATTACAACAGGGAGACCACATGCGGTCAATGAGCAGACATATAAACTAAGGCAAACAACGCTCAAGATGGGGGGCGCAACAAACACTTCCCAAGGCTTCATCTGTGTCTTCTTCAGCATAATCCTTGATAAAGTCATTTTTCAACGCATCAAATAAAACCCTCCGATATATAATATATATATTTATAAAATATACATATACGTATACGTAAGCAAAGTATCATACAAATTATTCTTAGGAAAGAATAATAAGTAATCAACACGGGTATCGTTTTCCTTGGCGAGAGATGAATGGAAATCTACGTTCAAGTTGTAAATCGAGCTTGATTGTCATAAAAGTTTTTAGTTTTGGTTTTAAACTATTTCTATGCTAAAAATTAAACTAATATTAATTCCTATATGATTTTAAATCTAAAAGATTAATTAAAATTGATCTAAAAGATTATAAATGACAAAGTGCTTGGCTAAGTGACGTGAAAAGTTCATCAAGTGATGGAATTAAGGTTTAATAACAAATTAATCTCCTTAGAAAAAATATTTATCTCACAACGTTGGTTTATTTTGACAAAAATCTCTCAAAAAGATATTAATTACTAGATGAATAGTTTGACTTTTTCTCTGGCTTTTGCCATTTGAAACATTCAAACTATAAATCTAAATAACCGAATATTATTTATTAATTAAACCCTTTTTCAAATCCACACTTAATTCCCAAATCACTATATCACTCAACAAGCACTAATTAAATTACTTGCTACTCATAAGGATAAAATAAGCAAAACAAAATATTTTAAAAATAAGCTATACTAATTAATTGAAAAAGGATAGAAAATGGAACCGAATTGAAAAACCACAATGATATAAAATCACCCAATCTTACAAACTTAATAAACAAATAAGCTTATCACTTAAAAAGCTTCTACTTCACTAATTAGCAAATAAAGTTGTCAACGTTATCTACTAATTACTGCATAAAAACCTAAAGATCAAAAACTATTCTATTTATCAACCTTATAAGACCCTTAAGCTCCAGCCTTAGATGTAGAAGGATGGAATAAGAAATAAGACATGAAAAGTTAAGACAAAATAAGATAATAAGATGAAAACTTTTTAGAAAAATAAGCTATTTTGAAAAATAATTTTTGTAAAATTAAAACTAGATTAAATCTATAAAAAAAAACTACTTTTGAAATAAAAACTAGAATAAGCTAAAAAGCTATTAAGGCTTTTTCGAAGAAAGGATGAAGAATATAAGCTTATAAATAAGCCAAATTCAAATAAGCTACAAGTACCCTTCGAAATAAGCCCTAGCTTAATAAACTATAAGAAAAACTAATAAAGATTAGAACTTTATGACTAAATAAGCTAAATTAATAAGCTCTCGAGATAAGGTCTCAAGCTAATGAATAAGTCGAGTATCACCAACTTTGAATGTTATGGATTGGTCATCATGTCGAAGGGTCATTTGTTCACCGTGAACATCAATTAAAGCTCGTTCCGTCCTCAAGAAGGGTCTCCCGAGAATCAAAGAAACCCGAGGATCGGCAATATAGTCAACCACTACGAAGTCGGCCAGAAAGAAAAATGTTCCAACTTTTACGAAAACATCCTCGGCGACCGGTTGGAGTAGAAATCATTTGGTCAGCAAGTTCAAGTATCATTCGGGTTTTGGTCAAATCCGGGAGATTTAGCTTTTCCCATACGAAAAGAGGCATTAGGTTGATGCTTGCACCGAGATCGGCCAAGGCTAAGCATTCATCTATCTCAGGAAAATCACACGGTATAAGAAATCTACCGGGATCTCTAAGTTTTTCTGGAAACTTTTTGAGGATAACCACCGAGCAATTTTCATTCACCGAAGTCTTGGTTAATTCAATTATCTTATCCTTGTTATTAAGAAGTTTTCTAAACATTGGGGCAAACTTAGGCATGTAAAGGAGAGCATCCGCGAAACTTAGCTCGAAATGGAGATTCTGAAAAATCTCCATAAATTTCGAGGCTAAAAGATCATCTTTTTCATGGAGCTTCTCTTTATTAGCCCTTGAAGGATAAGGTAATGTTAGTTTAGTCTTTAGAGCAACAACGGGCTCATTAATTTGGACCACGAGAGGTTGGATATCTTCGGGCATCGATTGCACCGTATCCGTTGTCACCTCGGGTTCGTGTTCTACTACCTTAGGAAGAGAAGAAGGCAGAGGTGGAACTTGGGGTCCATTATAAGAAACACCACTTTGGGTGGTGATTGCTTTCATATCACCCTTCGGGTTAGCAATGGTGTTGCTAGGAAGAGAACCCGAGCCCGAAGTAGAAGCGGTATTGGAATTCACAAAATTAGTCAACAAGTTGGTTAAATTGGTCATTTGGTTTTGCATCTTTTGGTTTTGGTTTTGCATATTTTTCATAACCGCATCATTTGCTTTGATGTAATTTTGAAAGTCCTCCTTTGACACACCTTGTGTCTGAGGATCCAGAGCTTAGTGAGCCGGAGCTTGGTAAGCTGGGGGTTGATTAACCGGGGGTCGATAAATTGGGCCTTGGTTGTAATTATTCCCCTGGTTTTGGTTGTAACGGTTTTGACTATTTCCTTGGTTTTATTGAACGGGAGGAAAACCAGGAGGTCAAATTTGATTCGCGACCATCGGGGGACGGTAACCGGTATTTCCTTTGTTGTAGTTAACCGCGGTGGCTTGTGAAGCGTATTCTTAAATATAGTCACGATAAACGTTGCCACCGGTGGTGGGACAATTACGGTAAGAATGAGCACCACCGCAAGTTACATAACTTTCCTCGACCGCTTTTATGGTAGTGGGAGCTTAGGATTGGTTTTTCTTATCGAGAAGTAAGGCTTTCACCATATCTTTAAGTTCGGAAACATCAAGAGAAATACCAGGGGTAGAAGATGTAACACCCCCAAATAGGGTCGCAGCGGAATAAGGGTCCGGGGCGTGTTACTTCTCAGATCAACAACACAAGATAATATAAGAACGACCAAAAAGTCGTTTAAAACTGATACATTAGATTTAATAAAGTATGTGTTACAAAAGCCCGAAGCTTTACTTGTTTACTTGTTATTATTACAAAGATTTCCAGCCCATAACAGATACACAAAATGTAATGCGACTAAATCTTTAATGCATGACTTCAAAATATAACCACCAATGTATCCTTCGCACCTCGTGCTTAATGACCTCCTGAAAAACATTGCATTTAAAAACGTCAACATAAAGTTGGTGAATTTCATAGGTTTATGTAAATGTATATGCAGGACCGCAAGACTTTCCCAGTGATAATGCAACAGATGCAGACATCACAAAATGTAATTACGTTTACCTAAGCTCATGACACCGAAGCTCGACATAATTGAATACAATATATAAATATTGCCTACATTGCCCGTGATGATGTTCAACCCGTAACATCCAGTATCCGACATGATATACGTTCGTTTCCAGTGATAGCTAGTCACCCGAACGGGGAGGTCAATCCCAAATAGATCTATCTATAATCATTCGCGCTCACATTCCAGTAATTGACAGTTCATGATTCATGGGCATAGTGGGTTATCGCTACTTAGGCAAAACGTAATCATGATAAAATGTACACTTGCGTCCAATTTGTAAAACATGCATATGTTTCTCACCCCAAAAACTTGTAATTTAATAATTGTAAAACATGGGGCTATGAACTCACCTTGAGTGAGTAAACTGATAACAAAATATCCCAAGTAAAAACGCGTCACGCTAACGCTCGAATGCAACCTAGTTAATATAGGTCGAATCAGTATTCAAGTACGTTGTCTAACAACAACTGTATATAATCCTATATAGTTATCATCGTACTATCGTTCGGGCTATCATAATTTAAGAGGTCATGACATGACGTACGAGGAGTTAGGACACTTTAAATCGTAAATCCAACAACTCGTCAATACGCCATCCGAAGAAGCCTCATTATGAAATTCCCTAGTAATATAGCACTTCGATAACTAATAACATATATAATCTATATAGCTATATCACCATCTATTTGTTTAAGTGAAATCGTAATTATAAAGTAAAAACGTTTATAATTACGCCTTTAGTAAAAATGACATAACTTTGTCGTTTTAAGCCCGTTTCTCGCGTTTCTTACGCCCACGCTTTCGTATTAAGACGAGTGATCATAAAATCACATTCTTAGGTTTTTGAGATTCTGTGATGAATAGTGTTTTACTGTTCATAACAGCTATAAAATCGTTTTTATACGTAAAACCCGTTTTTGTCGTATCTTATTCGTTATAGCTCCGTTTTTAGCGATTCTTTCGAACACGTTCTCGTAATTGAAAGTTTTATCATATTATTGATGTTTATAAAGTATAAGTTTCTGTGGTGAATAGTACTTTTTATAAAAATTGTTTTATAAAAGTATTAACTATCGTAAACTTGTAAATGGCGTATCTTCTTCGTTATTAATCGGTTTTTCGAGTTCTTTATGACCCCTCGATCCTTGTGACATGTAGTATTTTATAAAATCATAAAACATATATGTAAATTTCGAATTACAAACAGCCCCTAAGATATTATTTTCCAAAATGTGTTTAAAACTTGTTTTTAGGACTTTTTAGCTTTACCACTTTGTTACAAACCCATTAGAACCCTTAATATCTTATGTCTTACATATATTAGGTCCATTAGGTTATGTTTTGTTCATGTGAGTCCAAGATAACAAGATTAACATGTTATTTTACCATTTTTACTTGTAACTCATAAGTTGACTTTTAGAAACCCTAATTTGCACTTAAACATGTTTATACTTAACCAACATGTTAAAACACTTATACATCCCTTTTAACATCATATTAGCATCCATGTGACATGTAAATAAGTTCACAAAACATTAATCATAAGTAAAAATTCATTTTACATATTCAAGAGTACCCTAGATGGTGATTTAGCTAAATATAACATATGAACACATAAAATCTTAGTTATGAAATGATTAAGCTTTATATATAACCTTGTGTGGATGAGTAGAGATAAGAATAACAATCACACCCTTGTGATTAAACCTCTTGGCTTGAAAAATTAGGATGAAACCCTAATTTTTACCAAAAACCCTAATCTTGCAATATCTTGTTAAAACCCTTTCAAAGCTTAACCAACCCTTCAATTCTTCTTAGAATACCTTAAGTATGATATGTAAACACTAATATGGTGAAAGAAAATCAAAGTATGGATTGTGTATTAAAGGGGTTTTGAGCCGTGAGCTTAAGAGAGACAAGAGAAAGGTTTTTGTGATTTTTGGTTAAGTGTTTATGAAAGTAAGAGTGAGTGCATGCTATTTATAGTGAAAATATCTAATTAACCTAACCATGATCACTTTCTAACCCTTGCACAAGAGCCCCTAGTAGGTTAAAATAGTCAAGTGGTTCAGGTGGTGTAAGAGTTGGTTCCTATGTCTTTTTTTTAACCTTGATATTTTTGTAGCAAAGTTGTTTTGAGCAAGTTGATATCTCTTGGTCCTATCTTGAAAATTTCGGCCACATAGGCTCCCATGTGATGTTATATTGATTATTTTGGGTATTGGGTATAATCGTGGGTATTCGTTTAAGCGTAGTTAGGTTTTGGTGCTTTCGGGAATGCCGAAACGCGTTTTATCGCGAAACGTAAGCATTTTACGTAGCCAATAAAAATAAGATGAACAAAGTTATTAATTATCCTCATAATAATCATATAACACTTGCTTGATGTAAATATTTAATTTTTTAAAGCCCGTTTACATTGAATGATCATTTTTAGTTTCCCCGATTTAACTTAACGTTTACGGTTTAAGAGCAAACGCGTAAAACCCTAAAAATAAATTGTGAATTACATAATGTCATACAATGACCTAAAACACGAGGTGTTATATTACAAAAGAGAGGTCCCAAACATCTAGAAACATAATGTTTGAATGATAACAGTTTAGCCATCTTCAAGTCCGTGCCACAAAGGTTGAGTGAATTTCATAGGTTTATGTTAAATAGTTTGAATACAAGTTCAATAGTGGGTTACGTTGTTATACACCCATAAGTTTAATAATTACAATGAGTACAATTATTATAGAAAACAGTATTATTGCCCTAAGCTCATGACACCGAGACCTTAAGATAATCAATAATCACAAGAAGTTGTCCCAATGGGTGCCTTTGCCAAACACCTGCATAGTGATTCAAATGAAGTGCGTTTGGTCACTAGAAAGTATAGGTACACCAACAGAGGAGTTCAGTCCCAAATAGATCTAGTCACAGCATTCGCGCTTACTCCGAAAAGTAATTAACGGTTAATGTTAGTGGGGTCTTAATGGAAAAAGTAAGGACTTAGGCAATAATATATCAGGATAGCATATAGTTGGACAAATACTCGTATTCATGGTTTATAGCATGTATCCCCCTCGCGGGTTTTTGAAAAAATTAGAAGATTTAAAATGCATGGCAACGAACTCACATTAACAAGGAAATCTGATTGATGGCAAAAGTATATCAAGTGAAAGTAACGGCCTCGTCACGCAACCTGGGGTAATATGTCAAGTCTTAGTTTGATTGTTTAGGTTTCAAAACTTTACAAAGTTTAATATACATATTTGATTTATTAATTTATGGAAATATTGTATCACTATTCGGGCTATCATAATCCAGAGGCCATGTAGTATTGTTTGAGGAGTCAGGGCACTTTAAATCGTAAACCCAGCAAACTCGTCAAAACAAATACCCAATTGGAACCCCTCACATGAAATTCCCTAGTAACGTGATACAATAAGATTTTAAGTTTCTTCAAAAGCTAGTCGATGATAAATTACATCAGATATATAACGTAATTGATTTATAATACGTCGATCGATGATTAATAGCGATAAATGTATCGGGTTTTAATAAAATCGAGTCTTATAATATTAATATATATTTTTATAATTTGTATAAAAATATTATATTTTATATTTTTAAGTTTGCAAAAATAGCAATAAATACCTTTGATTTATAAACTTTTACAAATTTAGGTCCTTATAGTTATATCTTTGGAATAATGACATTTTCAGCCCTTCTAGTTATAAATTTCAGAAAGTTATGATATATACCCCTATGCATAAAAACATTTGCATATCAAGCCCAAAATTCATAATTTTGATATTTTTGAAATCCAAAAGAGTTTTGCAGGTCATGGATTATTAGAATAATCTAAAATAAGATGTTCTAATGTAACAAATGTTTAGAAAAAGGATTCGTTAGTTAGAAAATCAAAACAGGTCATTTTTAAGGTTTTAACCAAAAACGCATGCGTTTGTGGTTCAAGGGATCAAACAAGAGTTTATATAGAATCTAATAAGGCTAATAAAAGTTCTAAAATAGATCATGAGCTTATTGAACAAGATTTTAAGCTTACTTGATCTAAAATGGGTGAAATGGGTTGTTTGAGTTCATACGCCTAGAAACGACATAAAGGGTTTCTTTTTCTTGATCTTCCTTGATCTTGTTTAAGACTCCATTTGTGTGTTTGATAAATTTTTGAGGTGTGTTTGAATGGGGTGGTAGTTTTGGCTATTTATAGGGTCAAATGACCCTTTGTTCCCAAGTTATCTTAGTGTAAGGATCAAGTGTTATAGGGGGTGACTAATGAAGGCTAGATGGTGAGTCTTGAGAGCTAGGAAAGTAGTATGAGGAGGTGCAAGGGTATGGAGGGGTTTTAGTTTACAAAGGGGTGACAAGGAGGTTTTTGGAGTGCAAGTAGCTTATAAGGAGGTGATGGAGGTGGTTGTTAGGCTGCTTAGGGTGGTAGTAGGTTAGTCATAGAGGTGCTTGAGGTGTTAGGGTGCTAGCTTAGGTGTTAAATGGGTCAAAAATGAAACAAAAAGGGTGTCGGTTGGTTTGGGTTTCGAGTTAGGGTTTTTAGTTTTAAATTCGAGTTAGGGTTAAGGTTTAGGATAGATTATGGTTTAGGATTAAGGTTTAGTGTTAGGATTATGGTTTAGGATTAAGGTTTAGGATTTAGGTTTAGGTTTAAAATGAAATTAGGGTTTTATGGTTTCGTTTAGGGTTTAGAATTTTAGATTAGGGTTTTAGGATGATTTAAGGTTTAGGTTTAGGGTTTAGAAGTCATGCATTAAGTGTTTGTACCTTGTGCTAAAGTGGTAGTAAGAAACTAAAGTGATTTAGGAGGTAGAATGACCTAGTTTGGTTTTCTTGCATTATTGACTTATACATTGGGCTTTAGAAAGTTGTAACTTGATTTAAGAGGGAAAAGATATTCAAATGTTGTGCATTGTACACTTGTACACATGCTTGAAGGCTTGCACATTCATTTTATATGTATACATTACATATAATTAGGGTTTTGATATAAACATTTAACGAATAAAGTCTATTTTGATATAACATTATTAATGGTATGTTAAATGGATAATGTACTTGGTAAAAATAATATTAGAATATTGACTTGACATATTATGATGTTTACATGATATAAACATAGATATAGATGGCATTGGTAGAGGTTGCGTGAGCTCGTTTACTTTAGATATGCAAGTTACGTTGCATAATGGGATAAAGCAAAAAAAATTCCTTGTAAAAAGGTGGTATATATATAGATGGATATTATAGTGCATCTAATTTAATAGATGGATAATTACAGTGATGAAATCTACGGGTTGTTATAAACTCCATCCCTTAAAAGAAATCTCATCCCGAGATTTAGTTGGATGCCGGAGAGATGTTTGAAAACAGATGTGGCTACTTGGCACGAATTTGATCTTCGCGTTCCCATGTAAATTCTGGTCCTCTTTTAGATTTCCATCTTACTTTGACTATAGGAAGCCGAATTCCCATTCGTGAATTTCTCGCAATCTGCAACATCTTCAAATACGGTGAAACTAATATTTTATTTTTCCTTGTGCGATAAAGCTAAAACCTGGTTTAACGAACTTAATGAAGAGTCTATAACATCGTGGGAACAAATGAGAAGAGCTTTTATAAACAGATTCTTTCCACCTTCGTTATTTAACCGTCTTTTACTTGAAATCAGAAATTTCTCTCAACTCGTATGTGAAAGTCTAACCGACGCTTGGTTACGACTCAAGAGCATGCTTCGAAAATGTCATGGGCACGGTCTGACCAAAGGAGCTATTATTCAAATATTCTATCATGGTCTAGACGAACCCACTCAAGGAATCCTAGACGTAACAGCTGGAGGAATCTTCCTCTATAAAAGTCTAAATCAAGCTTTTCAATTTCTTGATGATAAAGTCCTTTTTGAACATGATTGGCCTATTAAATCTAAAAACGAACATCATCGAAAATTTGTTTCCTTCGCCGATGGAAGTTATAGTGATACTAATAATTCTCGATTTATGGAAAAACTGAAGGCTATGGATTCTCAAATTATAAGCTTAAATGAAGAATTGCAAGATATACGTAACAAATACAATGAGCTTAGAGAGGGAAACACTTCTAAAAACAACCTGAACGATGACACGCCGATGTGTGAACGTCATGAAGTAAATTACATCCAATCTGAAGGTCATCAAAATCAAATTTCTCATGATTTATATTCTCACCAAACGTATCATGATCCTAATGATTACGAGAAATTGCTAAAAGAATTAAACAATGATGTGAAAAATGATCTTGAATATTTCAAAAGATGTATCTGTAGCAAGAGAACTATTCATTGGAAACTTTTTGCCAGAGACGATGTTAAAACCATCGGTGTTTTACCTAACAAAGAGTCTAAAACAATCAACCAAGAACCTCAATCTAAAATTGATTTTGAAAAATCAGTCACAAAATTCTTGGATGGTCAAAGAGTTACAAATATGTTTTTCAAAAACAATGTTAACAATATGATTTTAAAGATAAAGCAAAATGAAAAGAATTTTCAAACTAAAATTAAAAATATGGAAAGAAAAATAGATGAAAGGTCGAAATCTCAAAACGTATCTTCAGAACATACCGATAGGACTGACCTACCTCCTCCTCAAGCTCACACTGAGCAAGTGAATGTCGTATTCACCGGGAGTGGATAGTCTGATGATCATCCAAAAATTCAAAAAGTGTCATGCATTCTTTATAAAATCTTTGGGATAAGATTTGGTACTTATGGTGATATAAAATGTGTTATGCATTCTTTATAAATCTTTGGGATTTTTACATAGTACTGTGATATACAGTGGATTACATTCATATTTAAACTAATCTATGAACTCACCAACTTTAATGTTGACACTTTTAAGCATGTTTTTCTCAGGTGAATTAGATGCTTGGACTATTTGATGTGCATTGGAGTCTTTACATTCAAGCTTTTCATTGTGATGCAAATTATGGGACAAATGTATTATTAAATTTAGATTTTTATTGAATTAACAAATGTTATTATTCAAACGACACCTAGAGGTCGTTCTCTTGTATCTATTGCTGTGTATTACGAAGTAACACCCCATTTGGTATTCCGCTGCGCTGTATGTGATTTTTGGGGGTGTTACATAAAAAGAATGTTTCAAACATTATGGGTGTGTTCGCTGGAAACTCTCACGAGACTATAACTCGTCCACTCGGGACACCGAGGGGTTTAAAGGATTGTTGCATGCGCTAAATGCAACTGTGGTGCCTATGAAAGTGCGCTTTTGTATTTAATTTTTTTCTCGTAGTTGTGTTTATTATGCAGATTAAATAAAACAAGTGGAGCTTGGAGTGGTGGTTGGCATTTTACACTTGGAGACTTATATAATTGGAGTATTATATTACATGTGGTAGAATACACATGCTTGGCGTTTGGTTTTGCGCCATATTTTTCAGAATTCAACCAAGAACTTAAGTGTAAAACCCAAAAGTTAAATTTCATTTCATATTGGTAATTTTGAATATAGCTTAAAGTTTATTAATAATTATTTGAAAATAAAATCTTATGTTATAATTTTGGGAAATTATAAAGATATAACATAAGGTATTTTGTTTTTTTTTAAATATATAAAACTTATATATGTACACATATATGGCCGCCCCCATATATAAAAAAATAAAATAATATATTTTGTAATTTTGTATATTTACTTCCTTTTTATAAAAAAACATATTTTAAGAAATAAGTATTAAAAGGTTTTAGCAAGTATTTTGTGTAATCTTCAAAATGGGAAAAAAATTATTTTGTCCCCCCTCTTTGAGTTAAATGGCCGGCCATATGGTGATGTTGATACACCAAATCTTTTATTTTTGTAGCAAAAGATATTTTAGGAAAAGAGTGTAAAAGGTTTAAGCAAATGTCTTGTAATCTCCTTAAGTTCTAAGAAAATCTTGTCCCCTCTTTTTCTATTTATAAGGACGGCCACATTCACCCCTCCATCACCATTATTCTCTCAAAATTCTTACTCGATAGTTTTGTGTATTCCTTCATAGAAGCTTCAAGCAAGAAAAAGGTTTAGGTGTTTTTTTGGGTAACCCTTGAAGTTTTGGTGTTCTTGGTGTGGTATTGATCTTTATTCTTTGGTGTATTCTTGGGTTCTTGGTGTTTGATCTTGTACTCCCCCTTCATTCCATAGGCAATTCTTGATTTTGTTTCATTCTTGTTGTCACCGTGATTACATATGCAAAAGTTTTCATAAAAACCTAAAAGATTGTAAGAAATAATGTGTTTATGTTCTTGTCAATTTCTCTAGGGTTTAATCTAATTAAAATGGTTAAATTACATGTTATGAAACCCTAAGATAATCATTAAATGTGTTATTAATAAAAACTACAAGATTAGAAACCCCAGGGTTGGTTTTGATGGGTGTTAATTAGGGTTTTCATGGTTAATAATTCTGGGCAGAATTTTAGGTCATGTTCAACGGGGTATATTTTAATGATAAAGATTGATTTTAACATGATTCTTGTACCTATGACTAAATTCAATGAGTCTAGTTTCTGGAAAAGTTGATTTCATAATTTTTCAAGGTCGAGAAGGTTGGTTTTGGGTTGTTAAAAGATTAAGTGTCAAAACTGCAGTTTCTGGCAGAAAATTTCACTTGTAGTATTTGATTTTTAATTCGAAAACAATAAGGAGTTAGACTCTAATTTTCAAGATGGTAAAACTACATGATATTAGCTACGTTCATGATTTTTTCTAAGATTTTAATTATCTATGTATGGTAAATACACATCCACTTTCAAAGGTTCTGCCAAGTCAAAATTCGGGTCAGTTTTGGGTAACAAGGGTCAAATGAATACTTAAAAATGGAAATAAATTAAACCAATGATCATGGGTGTATTAGACATATATAGGAACCTTTGTAATTTTTGGTGTAATTTTAGAAGATGTTTTTATGGGTCATTTATGTCTGGGAACTTACCTTGAATAAGTAGTCAAAATCTGAAATTTTTGGAAACCATAATTAGGTCAAGTAAACTTTATTTATGGTAAGATCAAGTGTAAAACTACTTAAAAAAAGATATGTAATATATGGTAATCATGGTTCTTGTAGATTCGATGAAGGTGTTGTGATCTCTTAATTTTGTGTTCATTTCTCTCCGATTGCTTATTCATTAAGGTACAAATATTCCGTTCTTTTAGTAAGGACATCTCATGTCTTGATTCTCATTTGTTTTAGCTACTTTGTTTAATTTGATATTCCATCCGATTTGCTATCCGTACTCATGACTCATTGATATTTGTTTATATTCTCTTTGATTTGATATTCACAATCATGATTCCTTTGATCTTTGTTTGAATATGATAATTAGATCCATTATCTTGTTTGAATTTTTGATAACTTATTCAGTTTGCTTAAATCTTTGCTCGAGCTATTTGAACTAGTCATGGAGGTACCATGACCATGTCATTGATGCACCAATGGCATAACACTATCTGTGGCGGTGTGATTAGTCCACGGTGTTCCCTTTTGTATGTGCACTTATTATGATTTGATTATATATGTTCGTACACTCACCATAGTGCTTGTGTATATGGATATATCTTTGTTTTGCAGGGAGCGTATGGATGCATCCTAGGTACTTTGTTCCGTTCAGTTTAGGTGAATGGTTGTGTGTATGCAATACACCCCATATCACATTTGGTACACAGAAGGAGCTTGCCTGTATACATTTGATTATCTTACTGGTATCCCATGAGCGACCTAAGCTCCTTTTCTATCTATGGGAAGGGGTACATATCCTTTCTACAGACTTTATTAAGGCTTGTATAGTCCATCTGTATCTGCTAAGTACTATTCCTCTGCTTGATGGGTACTGTCACACCCCCAAAATGTCACAGCAGAAAGGTAACTAGGGGCGAGTGACTTTATCGCATCATAATACAAAGCATAAAGAACGACCACTATATGAAAATTTTGAAAATAATACCACGTTGCTTTGATTTAAAACATAAGGGTCTTACAATAATTCAAATGTATTTAAACGTCATGGCAGAAGCATAAATAAGTTTTGAAAGGCAACGGGTATTAAATGATAGATACATTTTTTAAGAGGAAGCCATATGCATGAAGACTCCACATAGCACCTCAAGAATTCCAATAAGCTAAGCTCCTGAGAAAAACATTGCTAAAAGTTTCAACAATAAAGTTGGTGAGTTCATAGGTTTATAAAAGCTTAAATGTGAACCATAAGATTTTAAAGTGTGTATGACAATATTAAAGATACAAATCACATAAAATACATTTACTACCATCTAAGCTCATGAAACCGAAGCGTTAACCCTACTAGAGAATAAAAGCCCATGCAGGTGTCTAACCTGGGACACTCGTAAAGTGACTCAAATGTGAATGCCCCCATTTGACATGTACTTAGTCAAACTTGGCAGGGATGTCAATCCAAATAGATCTATTCATAACATTTGTGCTCACACAGAGTAATTAACGGTTCATGATAAAGGGCGTACTAAGTATCATAGGTTAAAGGGGCACTTGGACCAATCCTTAAATGAGTAATTTGTACTTGTGATCAAACGTAAAAACGAGCAATGTAATCTCACCCCAAGAAATCAAACAAGTAAAATGCGGGGCTATGAAAGCTCACCTCATGTAATGATATGAAATTATGAATGATCAATTAATGAGAGTCGGTACGAAAAGCCAGGATGCAACCTAATTAAATATAGTGTTGATCCTAATAAAATAGATCTTGCTTAGCTTGTAGCTTGAAAGCAAGTTCTTTACCAAGTCTTATTTGTTCTGTCTTCTTTAAAGGCTTCTCAGGTTCAATCATCTTTGATTTGCCTTTATCCTTGATGTTTGAAGGTATTGGTGTTAGTGTTGTTCTTGTTGTAGATTCACCAAGATCTCTAAAAGTAATGCTTTTTGCTTTGGGTATTGTTGAAGGTGCTGTTGTGGTTGTACTCTGCACTGGCTCTTGTACCACAACCTTAGGTTTTACACTCGTAATTCAGCCAATGCTTGAGCCAAAGTTAGATCAACTTCAGTGATAGCAGTTGTTGTTGTAGTGGTAGCAGCACTAACTTCAACACTAGCAGTAGTAACTACTTCACCAGCAGTAGTAACTGGATAAGCATTACTAACCTCCTTCTCAACCACATCCTGTCCTACAATTACATCTTCACCATTAAAAACATTTGTATCAAACATTTGAGCATCATCATACCTCCCTTGAGTTTCATCAACCAATGTAACTTCTGCATCTTGGTCAATGTTAGTAATTTTCCTCCCCTATTTGGATGCATCATCTTAATCACCCAAACCTTCATCTTCAGAGGAAACAACTTATGCAGATCTACCAACCTTGAATAGTCTTTTGAGCTTGGAAGTTCTTGAGCTTTGCTTCTTCTCAAGCTTGTTCACCCTTCTTTTTAAGCTTTCAATTTCTAATGCCTGAGTGGACTTTGTATGTTCCAAATCAAGAACCCTATTCTGTAAGTTGGTACACAATGTCATCAATTCCTCAAGTTTCAGTCTATCCTCACCACTGAGAAGTAGGTCATTAGAATGTGTAGGTACATTCTCCTCATTGGCAGCCTCATCTGCTATAGGCTTTGTAGAACCACTAGATTGAGGAATGTTAGTGTCTTTTCTTTTTGGCTTCCTTAGTTTTTGTTTCTTCTAGGGTTTAGATGTTGATGGTTGAGTAATAATAGGTATGTGATGGGGATCAGTAGGAATAGCGGAAGCTTCACCCATTTCTTGTTGAGCTTGAACTAGCAAGGTTAGAAATAAGGGTGTAACTGCTCTAGAGAATCCTTTCCCAACCCTTTTCATATTGCCAAATACCTTCTTTGTTCGAGATGGTGTAACAAAAATTTCATCATGAGTAGACATATCACCAACTTGTTTATCCAGAAATACTTGCACAAACCTTGGATACATTAGAAATTTGACACTACTATCCACATTCTTTACCATACTTTCAAAGATATACTTAGAAAAGTTAAATTTCTAGTTTGTGGCTAAGCAGATTATTACAGAGGCCATAGTGCTACTAAATTTGTTCCATACAGTAGACTTAGCACTTAGGCATTGTAGAATAGTATGAATTAAAAACTTCCATTGAGGAGAAAAGAAAGCTTTGTAGAATGTATGTTTCTAAGAAGGTTTTTCATACCCTATTAAAGCAAGTTGCTCAAAAATATCAGCATTAGGTAGACATTCAATTGCTTCAGCATCTTTCAATTGAAGATCTCTTCTTACACTTGTCTTAGTGATGATCACTTTCTTCCCATCCACTAGGGCTTGTAACTGAACTTCTCTATTAACAGTTTTCACCTTTGCAGTAGCCCAGAATTGCTCAATACATGAAGTATAGATTATAGGATTAACCGTTAACGCATATTTGATAGGATTTACATTCAAGAAATTCAAAATTTCCTCAAACCCATCACTTTCAGTGGGTTTAGCAAAGAACGCGACCATGTTGTGTGAATCAGCAAACTTTGTAGCAGACATTGTGATGGGTTTTGACGATTAACGATGAAATTGATTTAGGGTTAATGATTAGAGAGTATATGAAAGATTGAAATCGATTAAATGATTGAATGAAACCCTTAATCGAAGTATTTATGAAACTACCCTCAACAGCATTAACGTTTGCTAGCAGTTATAAGTTACGGCTAACAGCATTAACTTTCAACTAGCAGTAGTAAGTAACCCAACAATAGTAACTCAGCAGTAGGTTAAGCCTAACAACATTAATTTTCAACCAGCAATAGTAAGTTATGCCTAACAGCATTAACTTTTTCTAGCATCAGTAAGTTTATGCCTAGCAGCATTAACTTTGAATTACTAGTATTAACTCTAATTCCTTTCTAATCAACATTTCCATCATCAAATTAATATTTTAACTTACAAATTCTCTCTGTCTGTTTTTGATTTCTCTCAATTCTTTTAGCTCACAATTCTCTCTATCTAATTTTGATTTCTCTCAATTCTTCTAGCTCACAAAATCACTCTGTCTGTTTTTATCACACATCTCTCTTTCTGTTTTTCAACTCACAACTTCTCTCAATTATTTTTCTCACTAAATCACTCTATCTGTTTTTATCACACATCTCTCCTTTTGTTTTTAATCTCACTAATTTTCTCTATTCTTTTACCTCACTATTTTCTTAATCAGGACTTTAAATATTTAGCATTCTAATACTAGCAATCAGATATTAAAATCTACTTACATCAAATTCTTTTGTAAGCAAATCTGCAACATTCTTGTCAGTATGAATCTTAATCATTTGAATTAGCTTCTTTTCATTGGAATCTCTAATGAAGTGATGTCTAATTTCAATATGCTTTGTCTTTGAGTGAAAAACAAGGTTCTTAACTATGCATATAGTACTCTCATTATCAATATAGATCTTTATATGCATAAAGTTATACCTATAATTATGGAGTTTGATAGAACTCCTTAGATAGTTTATAACTCAAGATTGTTTAGATATCATCTAGGATTAACAATAACAATGATCATAACATATGTATAGCAGAATTAACATAAAGAACAATGTTATTCTAACAAGGTTTTTCTTCATTATCATTCACTCCAAGCCCTAATTCTACTTGATCAATGTAGAATGGTTATCTAACAATAACAAGAATCAAAAGATCCTTGAGGCTAAACCAACTATCATCTAGGCGTTTAACAAGAACCATACGCCTAGAACACACACTTTTTACTAGACGTCTACATTTTTCTGTGCACACTAAAAACCATGTCTATGGAACTCTTTATATAGAGAGTCCATAAGACTTTACAAAGGAATTATAATTCTATAAGGAAACTAAATCTTTTCAAATCGTAGTCTTTATCTTTTTCAAGCAAGTCTTTAATGTTGATCTTGTTTCATTCTTTAGCATATCTTGTAGAATCCTCCATCTTTTGTAGAATTCCATAATGTCGAATTAGTCCCTCTTGTTTCATTCTTTTGTTCCTTTGTCTCATCAAATCTATAAATCCCAACAATCTTCTCTTATTTGATGATGACAAAACAAACAATGTTCTTGCATGAACTTCCCTTGAAGTTGAGATAATGGATCTCTATGAATGAAACAATCTTCCTTTGTAAACTGCTTGCCCTTAAATTAAGATCTCCATTCCATGCCACCACACTAAATAAGTAGCAAATCATATATCTCTGTACCATCTTCCCCTTTTTGTCATTATCCAATAATGGTCTTGTGAAGATATGCAACTTGGATCTTTACAACTTTAAACCATATATTACACTACCAATCCAGCCTTCCAATGACTCAAATTACCCTCCATGACGCATAATAAGAATAAGGAATTTAAGCAAAAGAAACTTAAACTAGCAGTAGTAATAATGACTAGAAGTAGTAATAATCAAAACCTTCCCCTCAAGTGGTGCATGTAACATATTCAAATGATTAAACACTTTATCATATTCTTCCACTGAAACCAATATGTTAACCATCTCTTGACCAAAAGTAATAGAATCAACCATAAGAACTGTACGAAGAACTAACCAACAGTAGTAACGAATACCATGTAGTACCATCCATGACGAGCAGCACTAAAAATGACTAAAAGTAGTAATCGATACCAAGCAGTAGTAACAATGAAGAGCAACACTAATGGTTCAACAGTAGTAAAAATACCTTAGCAGTATTAACTACTAACTAGCAGCATTAACTTTTGTCGAGCAGTAGTAAAAATTCACTAGCAGTATCAACTACTAACTAACAATATTAACTTAGTGCAGCAGTATTAACTTAGGCTAGCAGCACTAACTTCAACAAATAGTAATGCTTTTGTCGAGCAGCACTAATGAAGTAGAAGCAGTAGTAAAAACATAGAAGTAGTATTAACCAAGTAAGAGCAACATTAACCATGCATAAGCAGTACTAACTTCTATGAAGCAGTATTAACTTTGTTCGAGCAGTATTAAATGTTGTAGAGCAGTAGTAACCATGTATGAAGCAGTAGTAACTTCCAATCAATATTAACATGATAGCCACTTCAATAAACTTTCCACAAGAACCTGAACTCGAACTCTTAGCTTCCACTTTAATATCACCTCTACTGTGATTACAATTCATATTCATCATCAACTTTTGAGGTTTTTATAAATTAGGGTTTCCAAAAAAATGATTTAAGAATTAAAACCCTAATTTTCACAAACATCTTTATCCTCTTCATTCCTCAATACATTTTCTTTAATACCCAAGTTTTCAAAAAAAAAACTTCCAATAACAATAACAAGAACACTATTAAAAACAATGATGAAAGAGAAGTAAAACCATACCAACTTCAACTTTTCTGCAGTAGATTTCAAAATTTTATATCTTTCAATTAAACGTTTAAATTGAAGATCCCTTTGGTAAGAATATGAATTTATGAGTAAAGAACCTTCAATAAAAATTTCGTTAAGATCCAACAGTTAACGAATGAGATATCCCCTTTTTACCACAACTGTGCAGAAAGTGACGAAAATAGAAACCAAAATCGAATTTTTTAGGTTTCTTTGAATACAAAATCTTCTTTCTTCGATTGTAAAACCTTGTAGATCTGATTGTGCAATTTTATACACGTAAAATATACTATAAAATAATATTCCACAAGAGCAATTAAGAAAATTACCAAGTTACCCTTGATAAAATTCACTCTCAAAAATATATATAATATAATATATAATACGTATATTAAACCGGGTAAGTATGATCACCCAGGTCGTTATCCCCAATGACTAGTGAAATTGAAACATCGTTTAAGCTTGGATTCTGATTTGAATAAGCAAATGGATGATTTGATAATCTAAAGCAACAATTAAAAACAAATACGGGAAACAAATAAAATGTGACAATTAATCAAGTAAACTAATTTTAATCCCTAAAAATGTAAACTAAGATTATAAACCTAAGATATGACAAAAGAAAATTTTATGAAAAAGAAAAACATTTTTTTTTGGCTTTTTAGATTAAAAGATATGATTTTTCTAAAATTTAAACTAATTAAAAACTATAAAAATAATAAATCTCTTAAAAATAAAGTCCTAAAAATTTTATAAAAATTACACTAATTAAAGAAAATGTGCAGAAATTTTCTAAAAATAAAAGCCCTAATTTTTATCTTTTTATAAAAGTTTAATTAAACTAATTAAAACCTAACCCTAATTATTAATTAAAACTAAATAAAAGGGCTAACGGGGCTAAAACATTTAACGGGCAAGGATTAACTAAGAAACAACTAAAACAGAAAAATTACAAGAATGGTCCCTGAGGACCTACCCCGATAACAACCAAAGTCCAATTATAAGCTCAAATTCTAAAAGTGCTTATCACTAAAAACTTGAAAGAGCAAAGTTGTAAAGGAAGCTAGTAGGAACAAAATTAATAAAAGCTACTTGGGCTGAAAATAACAAATAAGCTCAATAAGAGCTTATTTCTAAACTGACAGGCCTTAACTCTTGGTTTTAGAAAATAAGCTATAAAAGACTCAAAATTAATTCAAAATGAAAAAGGAAAGAAGTTCTAATTAGCTTATGACTAGCTTAAGCTAATTAATAAAAGAAAATAGAGCTAGCAACCCTTTTAAGCTACTAAAATTAATCATGAACTAGGCAAACTCAGAGAACAAAAGCAATAAGCAAAAATCTAATTAAGCTAAAATACTCAACTAGAAAATCTAGTCTTTGAGCTACTGAAAACTTATAAAACTAATTATTATCTATCTATTTAAGCTATAACTTCTACCATCTTAAGCTAAGATTCAAAATTTAATAAGCTAAATTACTAACCTACTATTTTTGGTTTTTAAAGTATTTTTGTGATTTTGACAGCTAAATTAAGCTAGGTAAATAAGCTAGAAAATGAAATTTAAGTCCTAATCTATATTAAGAAATAACTAAACTATAAGATGCTAAAAGATAAGCTATTAAATCCTACAATTGCTGGTTTAAATTAGGATTTTAATATCAGCAGTACTAACTAACTTAGTACTGCTGATGCGGAGCTCTTTTTAACAGCTGAATAGGCTAAGAAAATAAGCAGTAAAATGAAAACTAAAACCTAAACTATATTAATGGTGGGTGACAAATACATTAGACTTCCTCTTTAATCTCTTACCATAAAGGAAAGCACTCTTGAAATCCATCTGGGTAATCACAAAGTTCTTTTAGAATGAGGCATAAGGCTAAGAATTTCCTAATTGCTTCATTTCTGGGCAACATGGCAAAGACTTATCATAGTCATCCTTCTTCTTGTGTGTACCTGAAAGCAACAGCTTGCTTTGTTCTTTATAAAACAATACCTCTTTCATCCTTCTTGTTCTTGTAAACCCATTTAGTGCCTATGGCCCTTTTGCCATTTGGTAAATCCACCAGGGTTCAGACCTTTTGTAATTTGAATTGTAGAAGCTCATCTTGCATAGCTTCTATCCAACTTAGATCATTCAATGCTTGGATTACCTTCTTGGGTGTTTCTTGTGATAAAAAGCAAGTAACAAAAGATATTTTTAAAGTCTTATGGTGTATTTATTGGTGAACTAAACTAAGAAGGCCATGTGCTTTAAATTCTTATCATGATTCTTGTTTGAGTGATGTATTCAAGTCTTTGAAAATTTGTGCAACTGGATGCTCTTTGTGTATCTTGTAGTGCGCATCCTTCTTGTTCTTGTAAACCCATTTAGTGCCTATGGCCCTTTTGCCATTTGGTAAATCCACCAGGGTTCAGACCTTTTGTAATTTGAATTGTAGAAGCTCATCTTGCATAGCTTCTATCCAACTTAGATCATTCAATGCTTGTTTTTGGATCAACAGCATTAACTTCTATTCCAACAGCATTAACAGTTGAACTAACATCATTAACATTGTTAGTGTTGTTTCCATCACTAGCACTATTAATATTGTTAGTGATGTTAATATTATCATCCTTCTTTTGATTAATTCTTGGCTCCTCTGTACTTGGAACTTCACTATCTTTCCCTTCAGTTGGATTTCCACTTTCATTCCCTAGATCTTCAGCGTCCTTCTTTTCCTCCTCCCCTGATGGTTTGAATCCAGCATCAGGAGAATCCTTTGAATTCTGAGAGATTAGTGGATCAGCAGGCCATATTGGTAGCAAAATGTAATCTTTATCAGGTACTGTCTCCATTCTAGTTTTACCTGCATCATCACATGCTTTTGTACCTGCATTACCATTAGACTGATTCCGTGCAACAACTGAATTATAGTTCATAGAATTTATTAGTGCATCTATATCAAAAAGCCAATTAGGTTCACTTCTTACAATATTAGATGTATTTTCACTAAATGTACATGCAAGTTCTCTTCTACTATCCTAGTTCTACTATTGAATACTTTGAATGCTTTGCTATTGGTAAAGTATCCAGAAAGAACCTTTCATCAGCCTTTCCATCAAATTTACCTAGGTGATCTATGGTATTAAAGATTATAACAGGACATACAAATGGTCTCATGAAGCTTAAGGTAGGTTTTCTACCTAGAAAAATTTCATAAGGGGTCTTGTTGTGAGGCTTGATAACTAACATCCTATTTTGGACATAACAAGCAGTATTAACTGCTTCAGCCCAGAAAGTTCTTGGCAATTTTGAATCAGCTAGCATAGTTCTAGCAGCCTCTATTAGTGTCCTATTTTTCCTTTCTGCTACTCCATTTTGTTGTGGAGTGGTAGCAACACTAAATTCCCTCTTAATACCCTTCATTTCACAGAACTGATTCATGACCCTAATTCTTGAATTCAGTCCCATTGTCACATCTAATCACTTTCACCCTAAGGTCTATTAGATTTTCTATGCCTGTTATGAATTGTTTAAGGATTTCACTAGTTTCATCCTTAGTGGCTAAAAAGAAAACCCAACTAAACCTACTAAAATCAGCTGTGATAACTAGGCAGTACATCTTTTTCATTAAACTCTTTACAAATATTGGGCCAAACAAATCCATGTGCAACATTTGTAATAGTTGGCTGATTGAACTAACTGTTTTGGTCTTACAAGAAGCTCTATGTTGCTTTGCCTTCTGATAAGCAACACAGGTTTGATTAATTTCAAAAAAATTTGAAGGTAAACCTCTTACAAGGTTTCACTTTACCAATTTATTCATTGTTTTGAAATTTACATGTCCAAGCCTCCTATGCTAAATATTAGATTCATCTGGTGTGGCTTTTGCAAAGAGACAAGTGAGACCTCCTTGAGGAACAACATTCTTTAAATCAACACTGTACTTGTTATCCTTTCTAGGAACTTTAAGCAAAACATGACTTGCATCAGTTAACTTAAAGTCTGGAGACAGAACAACACATTCAGCATTAGTAAAAAGACCACTATTATTCTTGTCCTATATTTGTGAGACACTGAAAAGGTTAAACTTTAGTTCCTTTACAAAATACACATCTTTAAAATCCAATTTACCTGTTCTTATTTTACCTTTCCCAGTAATTTTCCCTCCTTTGAAATTACATCCAAAGGTAACAAATCCTTCATCTATTTATTCATAATCTATAAGATAGGATTTGTTTCATGTCATGTCCCTAGAGCATGCATTGTCAATCACTCCTTTATCCTTCAAATCTTAATGTGGATTGCCCTGCACATCGGAGTTTGTAGAAGAGGTTGAACTTGTTGAAGAATAAGCCATGAGAGCAAAATTAGTTAGACCTTCTTCTGCTTGGTCACTCCAATCAAAGCCTCATTCTCACACACACAGGAGTCTTGATTTTTCTTTTAATCTAGTCTTTTCTTTTTATCTAGTTTTTAGTAATTTTGTTTAGCTTAAATTCGAGTTTTTATTTTATGTAATTTTCCTTTTTCAAGTAATGTAATCAGCTTCTTTAATCAATGAAATTCAGTTTTTAGTGTTTTAAATCTCATTTTATAAGCTTTCTTCTTAAGTCATAAGCTCTCTTAAAAAGCCATATTGTCTCAAAAAGCTAATAAGCTCATTTAAAGCTCTTTCAGTCTATAAGCTGAAATAGAGCTGTTTGAATTCAGTATTAACCTTATCTAAACCTTAAATCAGTTTAATCTCATATGGATCTTATTGTATCTAAGCTTTTGGAAGGGGATCTTACCTTGGAAGAGATCCCAAGGACTTATACTCTAGCTTATTCATAAGCTAGAGAGCTTGTAGCTGCCTTAATTGGTTCCTTTTGTTTAGCTAAAGGATCAAGTAAGTTTCTCTTTTCATTAATCTCTAATTTCAGTTTTAAATTGCTTAGTTTTAGTTTATATGCTTAATATTGCTTATTTGCTTATTCTATTGCTTAATAGTGTTTAAATGTCTTTTCTAGTTCTTATTAGTTATGTGTCTTTATCTGTTTTTGCTTAAGTAGTTATAGATCTTTAGTTATCAATTTCTGTCATAAAAACTCATAAAATCCAAAAATATTAGTTTAATTAGTTAAGATCTTAGAATTTTGCTTATTCAGTTGTTTAATCATGATTGTTAAGTTTGTTTTAAGCTAGTTTTTATCTGGTATTTAGTATTTGTTCATTAGATTTCTCTTAAAAGCTTTTCTCAAATTCTGTCATGGTTTTTAAGGAGTGTTTGGTTTAGTGCACTCTTAATTTGCACTAACAGTATTAACATAAGTTAATACTGCTGAGCCTTTACACTACCAGTACTAACCTCCAAGTTAGTACTGCTTTCACAAGTTAGTACTGTTAGCTTTAATTTCAGTAGGATTAAGTTTAGCTTTAGCTTATTAAGAATTTAGTTTTAGTTGTCATTTTCTAGCTTATTTCATTGCTTATTTTTGTTTTCAAAAGTCAAGTTACACTAGCAGTACTTTCTCTTGAAAGTACTGCTGAACTTTTACACTACCAGTACTAACTTCCAAAGTTAGTACTGCTGTGTTCTCAGCCTCATTTAGATAAGTAATTTTAGGATTTAGCTTATTAAATTCAGTAGGATTTAAGTTTTAATATAGCTTAATATAGTTTAAGTCTTTATTTCATTTTCTAGCTTATTATCTTTGCTTTTTTTTTGCTGTCAAAAAAGATTAAAAAGCCAAAAACAGTACTTAGAAACTTTAGGATTTAAATTTGATAATTTAGCTTATGGATCTAGATTTTCTAGCTTAATTAGATAGATTATCAGTCGTTTTATAAGTCCTTTAAGTTTCAGAGTCTAGTTTAGCTTATTTAAGTTTTTAGCTCAATTGGATTTTGAGTTACTTTGCTTATTTCCTGAGTTTGCTTATTTTATGATCGATTTCAGTAGTATAAAAGTAGCTTAAGCTTTAATTTCTTTTCATTTATAGATTAAGCATATCATAAGCTCTTTAGAACTTCTTTCCTTTTTCATTTTGAACTAGTTTTGAGTTTTTTATAGCTTATTTTCTAAAACCAAGGGTTAAACCCTCCTTTCTGTAACAGCTTATTAATAAGCTCTTTTTAGAGCTTATCTTTGAGTTTCAGATTATAGTGCTTTTGTTAAAGTTGTCCCCCCTGTCTTCCTTTACAACTTTGCTTCTTTGAGTTTTTCATTTTAAGCACTTTTCAAATTTCAACTTATTTCGGGACTTAGCTTGTTATCGGGGTAGATTCTAAGGGTAGAAAGTGTAACTTTTCGATTTTAGTTGTTTGCCAGTTAGTTCCCCCCGTCAGAAAGTGTTTTCCCCATTAGTCCTTTTCCTTTTTGCATCATTAGTCCATTAGTTAAGTTTTAAATTAGTTTATTAAGTTTTAATTAATAATTAGGGTTAAGTTTTAATTAGTTCAATTAAACTTTTATAAAAAGATAAAAAATAGGGCTTTTATTTTTAATAATTTTCGGCAACTTTTCTTTACCTAGTAAAATTTTAGTTTACATTTTTAGGGATTTAAAATTTGTTTATTTGCTTAATTGTCATTATTTGTTGCTTCTTAATTTCGTAGTTATAGCTTATCCAAAATATCCTTGCTTCATTCAAATCAGAATCCGAACTAAGGCGTGGTTTCAATCTCACTAGTCATTGGGGAAACGACCCGGGTGATCATACTTGCCCGGTTTAAACATACGTATTATATATTATATTATATATATTTTTGAGAGTGAATTTTATCAAGGGTAACTTGGTAATCTTCTTATGGTTGACATCTGGATGCACCTTTGGAAGAACTTGTAGACTTTGACTCCTTTTGAGTTGCTTCTTTTGATGACTCTTCCTTGCCTGATCTCCTTCAATTCGTCCCTTGGTTTGATCTAGTGGAAGGTTCTTCATCTTTGTCTTGATCATCACGTCCTCTCTTTAGGGTCACCACATCACCATATGAGGCAAAGAGGACCTTGTTCGAGTTGTACGATTCAATGTATTGTAGAGATTCTTCTGAATGTCTGATCTATTCATTGATTTATTTTCTTTAATTTTGTCGATGAGAATCTTCTTTAACTCAAATTCTAAGAGAGATGCTGCTGCAGCATAAGATGTCTGAGGTTGATTGGATGATCTAGCCAACACTTCAGCTCCTAGAGATTTTGTGACATACTTCTCAACCTTTGGCATGATCTTGGATACTTGAGATTTAACCTGATCCTTGATTATGGCCTTAATGTTTGAGTCTATCTGTTTAAGAAATTCAACATTCTCGGCTTGAGCATATTCTCTGAGCTTGTTGGATTTTAGCTGAACAACCACATTCACTGCATCTTTCATCTGAGACGCAAGGTAGTTATCAACAATGCCCGAAATAGATGATAAAGCTTCAGCAAATTGATTGGTTTGTTTGAGCTCAGATAGTTCAGTCTCTAATGAGGATACCCTTCGTTCAAAACTGAATAGAGATGCGAAGTTGGGGATTTCTGGCAAAGTTATTGTTGGAATAGTTGTTGTTGTTATGGAATCATGTGTTTGTTGTTGAGATTGAATGATTGGAATGGGTGGTTGAGGAATTGTAGTGTCAGAAGAAGGTGTCTTAGTAGTGGCAGAAATTGATACATTGACAGGAATATCTGATTGAATGTTTGGATTTAAAATTGATTCGATACCTGTATCCGGAGAGGGATTAGTGAATTTAGACACCAAATCTGATGAAACAGAGGAGCTTTGTTGTTGCACTAATGGAGGTTCAGTAGTCAAAGTCACGTGAACCTCTTCCGTCTCTTGATTAGTTTGAGCATATGTCATTTCCGCATCTCTTCTATCCAGGTTGAGATTCAGGTCTCCGTATAGTTCCTTATCTTCTTCATCTTCTTGTTCTCCTCCCATAATGTTATCATCATCCTCTTGATTTTCTTCTTCATCCGAAATTTCATAATCAGGTGGTATTGAAACCATCTGATCAGACGACACTTCATCATCATCATTTGCTTTTTCTTCTTCTTTTTCTTTTTCCTGATGATCTGCTTTGTATGTGGACAAGTTTGGGTGAACAAAATTATCTCTATCATCATCTAATTCAGTTTCTCCACTGTCATTCTCTTGATCATCATCTTCTTCATCAATGTTATTTGCACTGTCATGCTCATCATTTTCTTCCTCATCCTCTCCTTGACTGAATGTCCAAGATTCTTCTTCATTATCTGATCTGTATTCGGGTACATCAGGAACCTTTGGTTTGTCACCAGCTCCTTCATTTGTACCAGATACGGTGTGTTGTTGCTCATCAGGAACCTTTGACTGTATGTCAACTCCATCACCTGAGCCACTTGCGTGAGAGCTGTGGAATTCTTTCTTGCTTCTCTTGGTTGCCAACTTCTTTTGGTCAGCTTCAGATAATGCAACCTCAGATGGCACTGTTAAACCTTTTGACTTTATTGCAGATTGCTTTATCTTGGCAGCTTTATCTCCCTTAGCCGAAGTCTTGATTATTTTCCTTTAGAAGCTTGAGTAGGCTTCGTCTTGGGAGATGATTCAGAATCAGCTTTCTTCTTTGTAGATTTTGGTTTTGGAGTCTTTTCACCAGTAGCATAAGCACGGAAAGTCATGTAGGCTTCAGATTCCAACATGGCTTGGTTGGTCAAGTGCTGAGGGAGAATAGCACCGTATACTTAAGTGTCCTGATGTTTAGAAATGACTTTTACTGTGGTGAACATGAAGTCATCCCTAGCGTAGTGCCAAAACATCTTGTTTCTCTTTGGTATTGGCTGATCCTTTGCCATGAAGTAGTCGACAATAACTTTGGTAAATCGTAGATAATACATGTCATTGTTCTTCTTAGAATTCTTGTTCTCCACTTGATACACCAAATCTTCCCTTAGCAAGTATACATAATCAACAGTCTTGTTATGATACATTCCTCAAAGAATTTGAGCACGTGACAAACGAAGACTTTTCAGAGCAGTAGTTTTTCCACTTAGACACTTGTTGATTATGGCAGCAAAGGATCTCCATGGTTGATGCATGTGATTGACGTTGACATCGGATAAAAACTTGATCTCACCAGTGTGTCCAAGGTCTCTAATGTGTGTTCTCAATGAGAGTCGATTAAAGAAAACGTGTATGTGTACACGTTTGTATAGTTAGTAGTAGATGTCTGTCTAGAGTTTAGCCTCAAGGATCTTTGATCCCTGTTACTAGTTAGAGTAACCAATCTAATTCTTGCCAAATAGTATTTTAAGGGCTGTGTTTATTAATAAAGAAAATCTTGAAGTATTTTTGATTTTGTTTGGTTATTATTTCCGCTGTAAACAATTTATATCATTGTTACTATATTTTCCTAGTATGAGGTCTAAACACCTTGAGCTTAAACAATTCAAAGAACCTATCACGTGATTTTTAGGTTTCCACAATTTTATCAGAAGCCATGTGGCTCAATCTAGGATCTACAAGGTTTTAAAAGAAATCCTAAAAACCCTAATATTCAAGAAATCTTTGGTGAAAGTTTTATGGGTTAATGAAGATTTCAGTGCTATAATGATGCTTTATAAATCGTCCTCACAACTGTCTTGTGTATGTGCAATACGATTGGAAAGGCTTTGTTACTATTTATTTGGGTTTCTTTTTGATCCGTTGTGCTCTAACTGATCAAACCCTAGACAATTAGGTTTTGGTAATAATTTTTTTTGGATCAGGATGGAGGTGTAAACTACCATTGGTATGAATTCATTCAAACTCTATTTAGGTTTTCTTGATAAGCGTGATTGTATAAAGTTGGGTTTTGGCACTAATGGTAATCTATGGTGGTCATATTGGAAGAGAGAGGATGATTAATGTTATTCTTCATCAATATCGTAGCATAAATCAGAAGACATGGAAAATTTCAAAGCAATGATCTAGATCAGCTGGTATACAACTAGTAATAGGATAGTTACTACTGTTGGATTTGTATACAAAGTTAATGTTGTTAAAGAAGATTAATGCTGCTTGGATATAGTTTCTGTTGTTTGTTTAAATTAGTGTTTCTTACGAAACTCCTTAAATGCTGCTAGAGGCACAAGTACATACTTAATAGCTGTCAATAGTATGTTTAATGCTGCTAATGTGTACTATGCTTGCCTAGTATAGAAGAACAATAGTAAGTCATGAGTAATACTGCTAAGTTCATAAAAGCTGTATACTAACTATTATTATTGTTGATTAATACAGCTTAACATTAAAAACGTTACTACGGCTTGTGGAAAAAAGCAGTTAGTTTCCTAATGCATCTGGTATTAAAAAGTTAATACTCTGCATCATGAACCATAAAACTTCTAATAAAAATTTAAGCAGTTAATACTGCTGGAGTTCAATAAAGTTAATACTGCTTCCTATGTTAATATTGTTTGGGTTAAAGGAAGTTAGTACTGCTAGAAGCAATTACAACTGCTAGCCTTGTCCGATAAAGAAGTTATAACTTCAAGCTATGACAAATATCGAATAACACACATATAAGATTATTGATTTTAAAATGTATCTTAAAGATTTTAATGGCTCCATTTTATTTGTTCAATTGTTACGAAGATTATTATTTTATCAACTATTTGACGATGAAGTGAATTATTTGGGTTTTGTATTTAATCATATCTTAAAGGTGAGTGTAACACTTTTAGGATAAAACACCTTGTTCGTGCTAGAAAAACGATGTGACGAAAGAATTAACAATGCCTAGCAAAGGTGTAGTGATTTTTTTCTTATGGGAGTCAATGACTTTACATTTGCTATCACTTATGGTTATGTGTCCCATAGAAGATGAGGAATAAATTGTCCCAAGAGATTGGGCGGTCTCCCCCACTACATTGGTTTTTTGGTGTATACGTTCGAAAGTCACGTGATATCTGCAAGATTTAAGAACACAAGATTGGGTTGTTCAAGCTTCAAAGCATCAATTCGTTATACTTAGTTTCCATCATCAGTAACATTACATAGAGCCAAACAGAAATGAAAGACTCAAGAAATGGTTAACATATGGGATCAGGGGAAGCATAATGTTAAAAAGTATTAACCATTTATTTGCTACATTAATGAATGATTTTACTACGCTAGTCTTTGTTACTACTCTACTACTTTTGCTAATTTAATTCACTACTCAAGTTCATTTATCTTAAAGGCGCGTCATGGAGGGTAATTTGAGTTGTTGAAGGCTGGATTAGAAGTGTAATATTGGTTCATAGTTGTGAAGATCAAAGTTTCATACTTTAGTCTCCTATTTTATATTGACAAAATCCAGCTTATTTATTTACTTTTATAAAAAGTGTTTTTATTAAAGTTTGTTGTTTTTGCTGGTTTTATAAGTTTCTAAAAAGAAAAAAAGAAAAAAATGTTCTATAAAAACGGAGAGGCACAGGGGTCGAACATGTGACCTCCCATTGTTGGGATTCTAAATTTGATGAGACAAAATAAATAAAAGAATGAAACAAAAGGATCAGAATCGTCATTAAAGAATTCTTCAAGCTGGTGGAGAATTATGAAGATTTGGTCAAAGATGTTAAAGATAATGATTAAGAAACATATTAATGTGATTTAATGTGATTTAAATAGTTTCCTTATCTATTGATTAGCTTCCTTTGTAAGCCTTAATATCCCTCTATATAAAGGATATTAGGTGTGTAGGTTTAAGATATCCATAAAAGTGTGTGTTCATCATATGAGAGTCGACTAGATATAAAAGTGTGTGTGTACACGTTTGTATAATTAATGTAGACGTCAAGAGTTTAGCCTCAAGGATCTTTGATCCCTGTTACTAGTTAGAGTAACCGATCTATTATGATCAAATAGTATTTAGAGCTGTGTTGATTAATAAAGAAAGACCTTGAAGTAACTTTGATTTATGTTTATTATTTCCGCTGTGCAATTTATATCATTGTTACTATATTATCCTAGATAAAAGTCTAAACAACCTGAGCTTAAACGATCTTTAGTTTCAACATGTTGCAAACCAAATGTCCCAAAACACACCTCTGCTACCAAACGTTCCCTTGGGTCGTTTCCAATTTACCTTGCATAATTTATTGTTTTAACCCTTTTTCCCTTTTAAGCTATTCAGCCCCTTATGGCTTATTTCCAGCTTATTTATAAGCTTTTTTGAAAAACTGGTATTTTTCTTGCATTCTTTATAATTCAAAGTATTTTCCAGAATTTTTCCAGATTTTTCCCATTTCATTTAGTATTTTTAATTAATTTTTCTTTTTAAAACTGTTTTTAAATCATAAAAAATTAAATAAAACCCAAAAAAATATAATTCTTTTTTTTAAATTTTCTTTTATCATTTAGGACCTAGAAAAAATAAATTTGCATTCGTAAGGTTAATTTTGCAAAATTTTGGTTTTTAAAGAACGGGTTTAAAATCCCGTTCTCGTTTTCGCGTTTTAACATTAATTGCCTTTGTTTTTATGTTCCATTAGACTTAGGATTTCCTTTTATGCCTTATTTATGCTTCCCGTAGAATTTTAAGTCATTCATTTGCCTTTTTATGCTTTCCCGTAGTTTAGGTTTAAATTCCCGTGCCTTTTTATGTTTTTCCCGTAGTTTTAAGCTTTCCTTAGTTTAAATTTCTATAATTTCCCGTAGAATTTAGGAAACCCAATCCAAAACTTTGTTATTCAAGCATTCAAAAGTCAAACCAAATACGTAACCGTCAATTTCACGCCTCGTTGGGGATAAACGACCCGGGAATATCATATACTACTCGGATTTTATTGATTTTCTTTCTTTGAACTTTTCAAGGGACACTTGAATTGGTCTGGTTAATATATATAAGTAGTAGTATTTATTATATTATTATTTATTTATATTTACCTATATAAGAAGGAACTAATCATTTACCTAAGTTGAAATATGTTAAGGATCAACTATGTTCTTCTTGTGAAGTGAGTAAAGCAAAAAGAAGTTCATTCAAGACAAAGATTGTTCCAAGTTTAAAAGGACGGTTAAATTTGATTCATATGGACTTGTGTGGTCCAATGTGGGTTGCTAGCATAAATAGGAAGAAATATACTCTGGTAATTGTAGACGACTACTCAAGATATACTTGGACTCTCTTTCTACGTTCCAAGGATGAAACAGAACACATAATTTAGCAAATAGTCACAAAGTTTAGGTGTAGATGCTAGCAAAATAATATCATCGACATATACTTATACCAGAATAATTTCCTTGCCTCCTATGGATGAACAAGTAGGACCCACTGAGCCTTTGGAGAAGTCTTTTGGGATATCAAGAACGAAGAATACATTCATACCACGCGCATGGATCTTGTTTCACAACCTTAAAGAGATTTCTTTAGCTTGTACACGTGATTGGGGTTATCTGGATCCACAAAACCGTCCGGCTGGCTAACATAAACCTCTTTCCACAAATTAACATTCAAAAATGCAGTTTTGACATCCATTTGGTAAACGACCATGTTCATGTGAGCGGCAAACGCGAGAAAAATCCTTCCTAAGCCGTTCTAACTTGCAACCGGAGCAAAAGATCTCTTCAAAATCAATTCCCTCTTCTTAACGGTAACCACGAGCCACTAATCGAGCCTTGTTCTTTAAAATACCTCCCAGTTCGTCTGGCTTCACTTTGTAGATCCACTTCAAAGTAATAACCATAACTTTGTCTGGTCAGGGTACGAGCTCCCATACTTCAAGGCATTCGAACTCATTGAGCTCTTCTTGCATTGCTTCGATCCAACAGGATTGAGTCAAAGTATCTTTATACATCTTGGGTTCAATAAAAAGTGAGGAAAGCATCATAGAACAGAAAAGAGCTTGCTTCAAATGAAGTGATTGTAAGGCCTTGACGAAACGGTCTATCTAGCGAGTTCACCGATTATGTTTTCAAGTGGATGATCCTTAGTCTATTTGCTATTATGTTCAGAAATTTGGTGATTGGGATGCACAATTGTATGAATAGAATCCGACGATGAAGATTGATCAGAAGGGATTTCTGGAATTAGGATACCAAAGTACGGATCATTACCCATTAATGTGTGCAATTTCCAATAACATGATTTTCGTCCTCCACATCGTTAAGAATGACGGGAGGTTGAGTTTCGGGTGTTGTTTGAGAATGACTTGGTGATGGTGCATCTTGGTCAACATTTGTTGAAGACTCGGTAATAGTGGTCAAATTCGGTAACACTGTTCACGGACAACACATAATCTGAAAACGAATACCCTTCTCGAATAGTACACTATCAACTCGGAAATCTTTAAATACTAAACTCGGTAAACTTCAAACTACTCAATTTCGATAACACTATTCACTATAAACTAGGTAAGCCTAAATTGTTAAAATCCAACAGTTATGAATTATTAATAACCACAAATTCGATGAAACCGAATTTTATGATGACTAGATAATCTAATTGTTCTAAAAACTCAAATTCGATGAAACCGAATTTGATTGCTGAGTTTAGTAAATCTTGAAAAACCGATTTTAACACTTCAAAACACGATACAACCGTGAAATGAAAGTGTAAAATGACTTGTAAAGCTTATTACCAAGTTTATACTTCGTAAAATTCCCTATATCACAAATTCGATGGAACCGAATTTGTGAACTTAACAAACTCGATAAAACCGAGTTTAATACCGAATTCCTAATAAACGACTTTTGATAGAACCAAAAGATCGAATATATCTATTACACTGATGTTTCTTACTGAAATTGCTAAATTTACAAGAAAAAATGTTCCGAAACTCAAAATCACTCTACCGAGAATGCAAATCTTCAACCGAAAATCAAAACCACACTTTCGAGAATGAAATGAACACTTCCGAGAACACAATAACGTCCAAAAACTCAAAATCACAGCCAAAATCAATCTCGAAACCTCAATAGTACTCACCGAATTCGGAAATCATCACTTCTTGATTCTCGGTCGAATAAAAACACGCACAAATCAAGCACTCTTCTTCTCTATTGGCGATTGATACCACTTGATAGGTCACATGAATCTTGAATCAATCATATCAACATGTAAGATTAGAGAGAATGAGAGCAAGTGAAGGGAAAATTCAAATATTATTTAGGAGGGAAAATGAGAGTTGGTTACAAGAGCATCACCCTCTAATGAAGATTAGAGGGCTATTTATAGGCAATGGGAGGGAGGCTTCCCTTCCTTATTTTCCTAACTTGACAATACTAGTCCCTAGACTTTGGATATTATGCTATTTCTTACTTAAAGCATAATAAACCTTATTACAAGCTATATTAAACTAAACAAAATAAAGTCTAATAACAAAATATAATAAAACCACATAATCGACACTTTTCCATAAACCTAACACAATTGACAACGGAATAGAGATAAGTCAAAAACCTCTATGTTTTATTTGTTTTACAAAATAAAGATGCTGAAAAAATAATACATAATGAATAACTTGGTTTTTAAAAGATGAAAATACGCCTAAATACACTCACGAGTCGATGTTTTTCAAAAGATATCGCCATTTGTTTTAAACGAGGGATTAAGAGGTTGCGCGTTGCTGCGGAGCCTAATATTTGTTAATTTTCGCTCAATGTATATCTTTAGTCTCAAAGTTACAATTTTTAAATTTTCAAAATAACATTAACACTAACCACAAACAGTTTTAGCAAACATAAAATTATTCAGTTCATTTTATAAACATAAACACATTTGCGAAAACTGTAAAGCACTAAAATTTGATGAAAATGAAAAAGGAAAGCTCCAGGGGAGCCAATTTAAGCCTACCTCGCCCCCAACAGATCACAGTTGACCGAAAGATATTGCGTAACCTGGTTTTGCAACAGATGGAAATACTCTTGAATACCCCAATGAGGCGTACCAATAGATGATAATCACTTGAAGATTTCTGCATTAGGTGATCTTGCAACAGATCGAAATACTCCTAAATACACCCATGAGTCGACATTTTTTTCAACGATGTCACCATTTCTTTTAAATGTGATGCATAATAGATACAACTGTCGAACATTAAATCGAAAAAGGCTTAGAAAAATCATATTGATTCACTTACATTTTGGAGGTGGCCTATTTATGAAAGCTACTGAAGTGGTTATGAAAGGGCATAGTACTACTCATGGATAAATGTTTGGTTGCAGCACCTTGGAGACACTAAAGTTAAGTTTCATACATAACGTTGGGCAATTTGTTTACTTAAAAATTTTAAAACACCATCCATAGACATTAAATATTGCATATTTAACTTGATCAAATTTGAATGTTGTGAATATGTAGGGCGGTGTGACATGTGTTGCATTAGATGGATCCATGAGCATATATGCTATAGAAGCTTCAATTTTAAGATTTAGTAACGACAACGAGTGCACAATCTTTCTTATGAGCTTGAAAGTTGTAGGCGTTGCTTTAAACCTCATAGCTGTGTCACATGTAAGAACACTCGAAATCATTATTCCTATACACGCTATTCAGTAGCTTTATTCTCATCTATTCTTCATCTAGCTCGGTTTATTTATCTTCAGGTATTCTAGATGGATCCCACGACGACACTCATGGTGACACTCCTCGGGCAAAAGACACAACAGACGCAACTATCGACGTGGCTCCGAATCCAGGTTAGATTTTGAAGAAGAAGACCGAAAGAGCAGTAGAAAGAAGAAAAAGATAAGCGAATACAGAATCGTAGAGTATTTTGTTAGAAAAACTTGGAAAAATGTTTAGTTATTATAAAGATTAACGAATTATGTTTTCTAATGTGAATTGTTTTGGTCAATTGAGTTTTGCTTTGTGTGAGTAGGTGATGAAAATGACGAAGAAGATGAAGGCTTAGAATGTACATGGTTATGCTCATGATTTTAAACGCCTCTGGATATAGGCTACGTTTTGAGGTTATTTTCTAATCTTGCATATTGCGTAGCATTTATTTACAGAAAAAGGGTTTTGGAGGTTGTATGCAATACCTTAGAGATGACTTCTGATTTGTGTTGTGTTATATTGCTTGCTAAATACTAGATTAGACTTATCTCGAATTAGACCTGACCCAAATTCAAAGTGTGGTGTAGAATTATATTTTTATAAATACATTCGTATATGTTCTGCAGAATACATTATAATATGTTCATCATATGGTGCGCGCATAAAACTTGCTCTACAACTTATTGTTTATCATCTTAAAAAACTATCTGAACTGAATACATTATCCCATTAGATCTTCTTGAAATGATTATGCTTTTATTAACTTAAAATCAGTCTATAGTAATATAGTTTTCCAATAAATGATATAGGAGATTTGTATATTAGTAAAACATTATTAGAATTTTGAATGTTTGACCCATTATAGAAAGCGTGGTTTTGTTTATTGGCAGGAAGCAATCAATGTCATTGTTGCTTGCTCTACAATGGCTATATTGAAACAAGAAGACGCAAAGGAAGAGGAACAAGCGTAGCTAATGGACCTAAGGTAGTTCACTTTTTGGTCGGTCGTTTATGGCGACCAAATGGTCTACTTTTGCTTTTCATAATTCAGATTCTCCCATCTATTACATGTTTCCTATGTTAAAATGTAACTGTGCGACTCCCTATTTGATGTTTCTTCTTTGTAGAAGAGGCATTTGCTGAATGTCCCTTTTTAATTTAAATGTGTCCATTTTTCACTTACCTATGTTCTCAGATGTTTCATTGTTGACATATTTCATCGACTTCATTTGTATACATTTTAAGTATAAATTTGATAATGATTTCTATATGGAATTTGTAGTTCTGGTATATAGAGCTTCGGCATGGTATTATGGAAACTTTCCCCCAGCTTGAATGGCTTGGGTCATCTACTTAGGACCGGACCTATGGCCGATTCAAAGAAACCTTTATAAGTCATTTTGGATGCGTCCCGCCATAAATGAAATGGACTAAAAATTTACAATACTTCAGTCTAATCCTTTTACTTCAGCCTATCCCTTAGAACAGTCGTGGCTAAATGTATGAAAATTGTAAGAACTCCCCCTTGGATCATGATAAGGTCTTACTATTTTTTATAATATTCTTTAAAATATTGATTCCAATGCTTTTAATGTTTATTTTTTAAACAATCTTTTTAAAATTTTTTCTTTTTTTTGAAATATTGATGTACATGATTGATAGATGTATGATCCTTTTAACGAAGAAAACTTTGTCAGACTGTTCCAACTAAGTGTGGAGCATACATTTTCAAACCAATGTGATGAACTAGATACTCAAAGCGTTCTTTTGGAAGCGCCTTAGTAAATAGATCCGCAAGTTGGTATTCTGTTCCGACAAAGTAAATTTCCACAGTACCCTGATTCCGTGATAAGTATAGTATATATCTCTATAGTGCAAACTTTCACTAACCAAGATACCGTAAGTAATTAATCACTTAGGAAAGTAATTAATACACGGGTCGTAAATTCCTCGAAGAAGTCGTGAATTGAGATTTGGTGATAATTCGGATTCGAGTTAAGAATGGTTAAAAGATTTTTGACTTTTGAATTATACTACAAATTTAATAGCACAATTAAACTATAGAAACGATTAAAGAAACTAAAATCAATTAACTAGCACGAAAAATTAACAAATGTGAATTAAAAACGTGGGCTAAAACGAGAATTTAAAATCTAAAGCACTACTTTTAACAAACTTTTTACCTAAAAATCACAAATTTAAAAATAAAATTTTAGGAAAAAGAATTAGAATTTTTTAACTATTTTTGAATTTTTTAAAGAAAAATGAATTAACAAAAATAAACTTTTTCTAAAAATTATCACTAAAATTTTACTTTTATTTTTCAAAAATACTAGATTTAAAAAGAAAATTATTGCAAAAAGAATTTTAAATTTTCAAGTATTTTTCTATTTTTTATGATTTAACTAAGAAAAAGAAATTAACTAAAATCTATTTTAATTCCTAGAAAATACAAATTTAACTAGAAAAATAAGGAAAAATGCTTTTTATCAACTACAAAGGTGCAGAAATTGAATGGAACAAAAAGCCCTAAATTTTATGACCTAATTAAGCCCTAATTTTATCAATTAAAAACTTTAACCTAATTTTATTTAAACTAATTTGAGCTCTAATTTTACCAATTAAAAACTTTAACCCTAATTTTATAAAACTAATATTAAAAATATTAAACCTATTTATTTTTCCTAAAAGACAGGGTAGGAAGTGTAAAAAACGAAACTAAAGGGTAGGCGGGCTAACTATTGCAAATTTACACTGCAGTGAAAACGACTAACCTCCAACTATTTAGAAATGACAAAACACACCCTACGATCTAGCTTATTTTTGGCTTATTGAAAAAGTGAGTTTCAGCTAAAACTCAAAACTACAAACTTGTAAAGGAGCTTATTCTAAACAACTTTAATAAAAGCACTTTCTACTTTTGACAACTAGATAAGCTACAAAATAAGCATCTTCAAATCTGTTACAGAAACTTGTGTTTTAAAAGCTTTTTAGATTTTGGCTTATTATTTGCTTATTACTACATGAAAATTAAAAACAAAAGAAGCTATTTGTAGATCAAGATGTGTACTCAAGATATCTAAACAAACATTAGCTAAGTATTAACAAAATTATCAAGAAAATTGAACTGAAACAATGCAAGTTTTGGCTTAAAACTGAGACAAGCTTTTTCAAATAAGCTAAACTGCTTATTTCTAAACCTCAAAAGCTAAAACTTTGGAAATAAGCTATGCTAAGGATATTAAGCAAATCTAGATAAAAGGCTTTTAACTTTTACAACTAGAAATGAGAATTCAAAATGAATAAAAGCTAAAATCCTAAAGAACTTCTATACTGCTTTTTACAGGAAAAATAAGCTGAACTTAAAAGCTTAAAATGAAACTTAAAGACTTTTCTAGATTAAGCTAGTAGAATTCTATTATTATGCTTAATCCTAAGATCTCATGTCTACTTTCAAATTCTAAAAAGTGACTAGAAAATCAAAAGAGCCACAGCAGTATAAACTGTAGCTGCTGATATACTTGACAAACAACTATAAAATGCAGGCTTGAGTTCAATGGTAAGAGCTTCTAAAACACTTCTCTAAATGTAACTAAGCTTATATTGGCAATACTTGAACAGTTAAGAGCTGAAAATCACTGAATCCTAAAATCATTTGCTCAATAAATCTGTCCTGGTGCTAAGCTCAACTTTTTAAGCTCTAAAATTTTGAATTTTACTAACTAACTTCTAAAACTTGTTCTAATCTTGCTAACTTGACTATACTCAACTAAATGAAGGATTTGACAGGAGATTATTGACTTTTAGAGTCAAATAGGGCTTAAACCAAACACTCCTTAACCTAAATTGTCAAAGTTAAAGTGTACTTAAATTCTATTTTAATTCTAAATCTAACAAAACCTTATATCCACTCTTACTAAAATTCACCTAATTAAGCTAAATGAACAATTTAACCTATAGCTTATTAACAAAAATAAGCTAGTTACTCTCCTAGCCTTTTATACTAACAATTATGACAGAACTGAATAGTAAAATCTAAATGAATTTAAACTAAGACAGATTTAAGCTAATACATCTATAAGCTAACTAAGCTAAATGAAACAGGATTAAACATGAGAATTCATTAGAATAAGCAATTTGAATTAAGCTATGAATTTGCTAAAATGAAATATAGAAAGTAAAACCTGAAGTTGTAGTCTCAGCACTAAGCCACTCTATCTGAGTGAGTGGCTTTAGAAAACACAAACCTATTGGCTCCTTAACCTCTAAACCTGAGCTTAAAGCTCAATAAGCTTCTAAGAGCTTATTACTCCTTGTTGCTTCCAAAATGAACTCAAATGCCTCAAGTTATCATGATTTTGATGTAGTTGATCTAAATGAGTAAATGAATGACTAAAAACAGAATTTTAACTAAATTTGAGCTTTTGAACAGGAATAAGCTCAAAAGAGCTTATTGAGAGCTTATTGAATGAAAACGGCTTAATATTGAAATCAAAGAACAAAGAAGCTTAGAAACTGAATGTTATTACTCAAATTGATGAAGTACAAGCTGAAATAAGAAGAGTACAAGTACTTAAAGCTAAATTTGAAAAATACTTGAAAGAAATGCTTAAAAATGAGAAAATTACAAACTGAAAATTAAAACACACACAACAACTTCTAAAATGAACCCTATATGTCCTATTTATAGAGAATTGAAGAAGAGGGGTGAGGAATTCTCGAATCTTCCATTGAAACTCAGCCGTAGATCATTTTTGATTCATTTCTAGCCGTTTGATTAAGTTGGTGAGGTGTTCGAACCAATCAAGGGGTGCCACGTGGGTTAATTGATGTGGAAAAGGGAAATTTACAAAGTTAAGTGATGTAGAGGAGCGGGGGAAGGGATTTGGCGAAGTTGGGATTGTTGGTGAAAATGGCGGGAAATTCAGTTAGGTTGGTTGGGGGGAAGTTTTAAAACCCGCTTTATGTTTAAATGTTTGAGGTATTTGCAACTTCAGTCCCTGCGTTTCCCCCGTCCAAAATGTAGTATAAAACAAGTTTGGAAATGACAGCATTGGTCCTTGTGGTTTCTATATCCATTTTCTCTTTACAAACAAACTTTTCACCTTTTACAATCTTGGTCCCTTGATCTTCAAAACTTCCAAATAAGCCCTTTGACTTTGAAGACTTGTCAATATTGATTCCTTTGACTTTTATTTGCTTTCTTTTCTTGTATCAGACTGATCCGGCTTTGATCATTGGCTTCCCATCTTCACTCTTGACTTGACTTTTCCCGTTTCTTGTCGGTTTTGACTGTTTTTGCTTCTTTTTGTCCTTTTTATCCTTTCCTGCACAATAGACACAAAAGCACACATTTTTCTATTCTTTTGGCATTTTCTTGGCTTTTATTTGGCAAAATCCCGGGTAATTTTTATATACAATTAAGCATTTATCAAAATTCCCCAAACTAAAGGATTGCCGTGTCCTCACGCAATGTTATCAAGTGTACACTTTGTAAACTAACAAGTTTCCAAAATGCCCTTGTTTTCACCTTTTATGAATCACCTTTTTAAACAACTTAAGCTTTTCTCAACATTTAATCTCTTGAAACACATTAATGGCAATCATTGCAACTTTGCAACTTTTAGGCTCATTGAAATAGGCTACTCCCGATTAATAGAGCACAAAAGAGGAAAATTCGTCATCCTTGACTTTTCACTAGACTAAACAAAGCTATTAAACAAGATCATTGTCAATATAAGTCCAAATGATTAAGCTCTTATACTTACAACTTGTAATCTCCATACAACACTCTTTCAAATTCATTTTCAGGCCTTGTATCACCATACTTTGCCTTCACTATCCTCCAAAGAGCTTCTAAGTCTTCTCTATCTATTCCTTGTAAGAAAAAAAAAAATCCCTTTATCATTGAAGAGTGTCTCTTGGAACTTCCATCTGCTCTTATCAACTGATAATGTACCAACATGCCCTCTTTATGAAGCTTATAATCAATAATCACTGGTAATTTGGTAGGCAAGTGCATAACATCAATTGATATATCTTCATCCTTTTTAATCACCAAAAGCTTCTTTAGCTCAGCTTCATCAACTTCATCAACTTCATCTGACTCTTTTTCTTCCTCTACTTTTTTGTTCTTGAGTATCCTTACTGTTTGTTCTTTCCCTGCTCTTTTCCTTCTAAGCATCTTCTTTCTGCTACCTTTAGCTGTTTCCTCTCTACCTTCTTCCTTCTTTTCTTTGCTTTCCTGTACCTCAGAACCCATAGCTACAAAGGTATTTACTCTCTTCATTTCCTTATCAAACAACTTTTGAATTTCATCAAAACTCTTTCCTTTTAGTTGTTTGTATGTATATTCTACCCATTGTCTTAAGATAAGTAGACATTTGAGTTCTCTTTTGTGCCTTGGTAGGAGGTCTGTTTCTCTTTTCTTGTGCTCTAAGTGCAGCAAAATGCTTTCTTCTTTTCTCCATCAGTTCCATAAATAGTTTTGCTTTTTCCTCATCTGTCAATTCCTCTCTTTCCTTTGATTGGAGTCTCTCAGCCAGCAATCTATCAGCCTCCATCATAGCTTGTGTATTTTCCCATGACTCAATCAATGCTATGTTGGCTTCTTCTTCTTGTTTCCTTGCTAGCTTTTGCTCTTCTAATAATTCAACATCCAACTTATCTGAATATCTCTTGCAATTTGTTCATCAAGCAATTGATCTTACTCTTACACAAAAGGAACTTTCAGGCCTCAATCATAATACCTTTTCCTTTATCTTTAGAACTTAAAGGTTGTGTCTCTTGTGGAACTCTGAACTCACTTGGCTCCTGTACAACCACCCCTCTATCCTTGGGTCTTGTAGTTGTTGCTGTTGTAGCAGCAGTAGTAACAACTTTAGGCTTAGCTGCTTTAATCTGTATAAGTGTCTGAGCCAAAGTGATTTCCTCAATAGTTGTAGGAACAGCACTATCATCAACACTAGCAGTAGTAACTGCTTCACCAGCAGTACTATCATCAAGCTTAGTACTCTGTTCATCTTTCTCATCAACTTTTGCTTCCACAAGCATCTCATCAGCATCCAAAACTCTAGTATCAAACATCAATTCATCATCATGTCTTTCTTGAGTTTCATCAACTAAAGTTACATCATCATCCTTATCAAGATTTGCAATACTCCTCCCCTGTTTGGATGCATCTTCAGGATCACCCAAACTCTCCTGATCTTCAGAGGACTCAACTCTCCTAGACATACCAATTTTCTTGAGTCTCTTTAAACCTGTAGGTCTTGACATTTTCTTCCTTTCCAACCTCTGGATCATTTTCTTCAAAGCAGCAATCTCTTTTGCTTGAGCATCCTTTGCTTTTTCTAAATCAAGAACCTGTGTTTGCAATTCGGTACATAAAACCATCAAATCAGTTAGTTGCATGTTATCCTCACCACTAGGTTGTGGATCATTGGAAGGTGTGGGTACACTTTCCTCATGCTCTGTCTCATCTTGAGGAACCTCTGCCTCCTGTCTCTAAGTCTTCTTAGATGGTTGTTTCTTCTTAGGTTTAGAGGATGTAGATGGTTGATCAATAATGGGTATTTGGTTGGAATTATTTGGATGATCTGAATCCTTACCCACTTCTTCAGAAGCTTGAACCATCACAGTATCAAATACGGGTGTTATTCTCCTAGAAAAATCCTTTCCAGCTCTCTTCATATTAGCAAAAACTTTCTTTATGTGGAAGAGATTAACAAAAATCTTCTTAT